>APFE030551673.1:29016-63691 GCA_000404065.3 Pinus taeda | reverse complement strand
TTGAGAATATCATCCTTTTTTTTTCTAAATTATAAACTTTTAATATGCCTATTTCATATAAATATTAAAAAAATATGAACATGAAAACAATTAGGGAATTGAAGTAACTTAAAAATAAAATGGAACAATGACATATGACTTATTTTTTTCTAAGGATCGAGCTCTACACCCCTAATGGTCAGGTGGCCATGAGTTAGGCAACATGGGGAAAACCAAAAACTACAGCAAGTGATAGACACAGAAACCAAGAAGCAGAAGAAATCACAAACGAGGAGAGAGATCCCCTCCTATCGAGACGCGATGACAGGAGAAGGCCAGAACACTAGCAACTAGGCGGAAGAAACAAGAAAGCCAGGACTTGTCCTTGGAGCAAGATGGCTGATAGGCAGTAGAGGTAAGTGTTTAGCATGTGCGACGAAAAAACCAAGGTTTATAATCCCGATGAACAAACTGGAGTGATACAGAATCTACATGAAAGACCATGCGCTAATTTGCAAGTTCATTAGAGTGTGGTCGACGGAAAAGGATCTCACCAGATGGATCCAGCAAAAATGGCAACCCCGAGGCCATATTGAGCTAAAGTTGGGAGCAAGAGGCTTCTTCACGATAATCTTCTCAAACTTGCAAGATAAAGATAAAGTGTTTGAAAATGTTCCTTACTTTCATTATAATGATAGACTATTTATGAGATACTTAGAAAAATGTTATAACCCCGATAAGGAAAAATTCTTGGCAGCCCCGGTATGGGTAAGGTTATTCGGGCTACCAATGGACTTCTGGGATCCAAAGATCCTAGAGGGTATAGGAAACACAATAGGAAGCTTTGTTAAAATAGCTGAAAATACAAAAAAGGGAAGATACACCTCATATGCTAGAATTTGTGTCTACATGAATATAACTGACCCTATTCCAGATACATTCGAGTTAGAGTATCATGAGGAGGTATGGCAACAAACTCTTGACTATGAGCACATTCCATTAAGATGCAGAAGATGTCATGAGTATGGACATATGTTCAAGGAATGCCCACTCAATACATAAGAAGAGGAGCAAAGGAACAAATAATAGAGGAAAAATCAAGAAGACAAGGAAGGGTTTCAAGAAGTAAAAAGCAAAAGAAGACACACAAGGGAGAACCCCAGTGAAGGAAGGAAAGAACAAAAAACCCAGCCAAGTAATACAAACATCTTTGAAATCCTACAAGAAGAAGAAGAAGATAACAACGAGATCCAAACAATGGACTCTTAGGGAGAAAAATGAAAGGAAAGCAGCACGAGTCAAGGAAAATCACATACCAAGACAAAGGCACAAAGTAAACCAACAAAGAAGGAGGAAAAGGAAGTGAGGGAGAAGATGGACAACGCAGTAATAGAAATTGACACAAGCATAGGAGAAGAACTAAGCTCAGAAGAAGAAGTATTGTGGAAACTTCTAGATGAATGGAGACACCTGGATGAAAGATTCATTCTAGAAGAGCAAAAAAGAATATACAGAGAAAATTTTCAACAGTACCAAGCGAAACAGGGATAGGGAAAGATGGAAATGGTAGAACAACTGGGCCTCCAACAAGATAATACTCAAGACCATCAAAGCAAAGCAAAAGGAGGGAAAAAAAGAGGTCGGAGAAATCTATAGGAATTGATACAGATTATGGGAGAAATGTTAGTGGACACCGGGAGAGTAGTTCCGCTCTTGGCGGTATTTCGCCAGACAAGCTAAGCACCCCAATGATAATCACATCCTGGAATATAAGAGGCCTTAATAGTAAAGGCAAACAAAGACACTTAGCAGAAAGGCTAAGAAAAGAAAAACCCCAACTAATTTTGTTATAGGAAACAAAAATCTCAGGAAGGAAAATGGAGGAAATCCTAAACAAAATAAAACCGAAATATGAATGTATGACCATAGATGTGAAAAGCAGTGTGGGAGGCATAGCAATAATATGGAACCCTGCAGAAATCACAACCGATTACTAGATAGGCATGAAAAGAATACTCATGGGGAAGTTTCGGTTAATCGGAAATAGAGAATGGTTTCTAGTTTCGGCAGTATACAACCCTCATACACCAGTGGAAAGAGGAGGCTTTCTCCTCCAACTTTAGCAGCTAGGAAACCTTCATGAAGAAAAATTGTGGTTGATAGTAGGAGACTTTAACATGACAACATCAAAAGATGAGAAGAAGGGTGGACTGCAAAGAGAAGAGCCAGAGATGGAGAGATTCATGGACCTTCAAGCAAAACTGAAAATGGTAGATATCCCAACCATAAATGGAAAATACATGTGGAACAATTGAAGAGGAGGGAGCAGACAAATAGCATCCAAGCTAGACAAATTCCTAGCAACAGAACACTTCATTGGAAAAGATATCTTCTATGAAGTAACACTCCTCCCGTGTCTACGGTCGGATCACTGGCCCATTAAATTAGAAATAGCTATGAATCAGCAGAACTAGAATAAACCCTTTAGGTTTGAGGCATTCTGGTTGAGAGAACCCACCTTCATAGATAAAATGAAGAATTGGTGGAAGGGGACTGAGACTAGGATGGAAGGAAGAAATAAAATGCACACCCTCCAACTCAAATTAAAAGACTTAAAAGGAAGGATAAAGAAGTGGAACATAGAAGAATTTGCAAATATTCAAAAGGAACACGAAACGCTCCAGATAAAGATGAAACGAATGCAACAAAAAATCATAGATGAAGGAATACATGAAGAACTGGTAGAAGAAGAAGGACTAATGCTAAATAAACTGGAGGAAAGAAGAAAACAAGATGAAATCTTATGGAAACAAAAATCGAGAATCAAATGGCTAAAAGAAGGAGAAAACAACACAAAATTCTTCCATAAGGAAATGGTACAACACCGACATCAAAATAGAATATTCTCCCTAAAAACCACCAAGGCAACGAGCTAACATAAAAAGCTGAAATGGAGAATCTGATGGTACAACATTTTAAAGAGATTTTGACAGAACCCAATATTAGAAGGGAGGACGACATTGATAAAATTAGTCAACATATCCCAAAAATAGTGACTAGAGACCAGAACTTGGCACTCCTAAGGGTCATAATGAAAGCGAGGTGGAGGAGAAAAATATGGAAAAGAATAAAGCACCTGGGTCTGATGGATTCGCCTAAAATTTTTATCAAGCCACGTGGAACTTCATGAGCCAAGATATAGTGAATGTAGTAGAAGGGTCTTGATGCACCAAAAGAATGCATTCAGCCTTGAATGCTACATTCCTAGCCCTAATACGAAAGACAAAGAACTTAGAAGAACCACAAGGATTCCGACAGATAGCGCTATGCAATGTTATATACAAAATACTAGCTACAATCATGGTGAATATACTAAAACCAATATTACCAGAGTTGATATCCCAGGAGCAGACGGGGTTTGTCAAAGGCAAACAAATAATGGATGGCATAGTGGTAGCACAAGAAGCAATTCACTCACTAAAAAATTCAAAAACCAAAGGGATGCTGATAAAACTAGACCTAGCCAAAGCTTATGACAAACTTAATTGGGCATACCTCCAAAAAATCCTAAAGGCATAGGGCTTTGATGACAGGTGGATAAACTGAGTAATGTCAATGATAACTATGCCAGTTATGTCATTACTACTAAACGGGTCACCAATAGAAGCCTTGAATCCATCTAGAGGACTCGGGCAGGGCGACCTGATATCCCTGATCCCTGTTTATCCTCGCCGTGGATGGACTAGGAAGACTGATAAAAGCTAAAGTTAATAGCGAACAACTGAAGGGATTAAGACTTTGGGGAAATGTCCTACCTCTAACCCACTAAAAATTTGTCGATGATGTTATGTTATATGGGCAAACAACACTCAAAGAAGCAAAAAAAATAATGGAAATTCTCACAGAATTCATAGGGGCCTTTGGGACAGAGATAAGTAAAGAAAAATCGTAAATTTATTTCTTCAATACCCAAGCTTCCTCCCAAGCCTTCCTGGAAAGAACCATGGGATTCAAAGTCATGAACTTCCCTACTAAGTACTTAGGCATCTTGTTAAATGACAAGCAAAACAGAGTTGCTAATTGGGGTACCTTGATGGGTAAGATTCAACGGAGAATACAAAACTGGACATTTAGGGCATTGAATATCTCGAGCGACATAATCCTGCTAAAATCAATGCTCCAATCCATATCTATCAACTTACCAGCCAAGCTACACCTAAAATATTTTTCCAGAAAATGGTAGATATGTTTAAAAAGTTCCTATGGCAAGGGTCGAGTAAGATAAAAAATGAGCACTTCTATAAAGGAGTTGGCTAAGTAAATCTCTAAAAGAAGGAGGACTAGGCCTGAGAGACCCATACATCCTGAACCAGGTAATGGGGGCAAAGTTGTGGTGGCGATGGACACAGGGAGGGGATGACCTGTGGAAAAAACTATGGGAGAGAAAATATAAGATTCCGAGGTATCTAGAAGGAACGCTGAGAAGCTAAACCAAGAAGAAAGGTTCTGCAATCTAGAATTTGGCAAGTGCCAACAGGGATCTGATTAGTGAGCATAGCTTCTGGGAAGTAAGATAAAGTGAATTTTTGGGAAGAGGCGTGGAAACAAAGAGAAAAATTCAATAACCAAGCTCTACTACAAGAGATCCACTAGTTCACCAGGCAAAATGAGGGTGATACAGTACGAAACTACTGGAGCCCGGGATTTGATGGATATTGGAGAAAGTGGAAACAAAAGGAAAACTAGATGGAAGCACCTATAACAGCCCACTAGGAAATATATGAAAAGGAAATGGCAACAAGGAAAGTAGCGATCAAAGAAGGGACGAACACTCTAAGATGGGGACATAGAATCAAAGGTATGTTCACAATAGCATAATGATACCATCTAAAAGCAAGATACAACAGACACCTAGAAACAAAAAAATGGGAAAGCGGATGGAAAACAAAAACATGGCTGAAGGTAGCATTCTTTACCTAGATCCCGAGCCATGGGAGAGCACTAACATGGGACCAACTGAGGAAAAAAGGAACACAAGGCCCATCGAGATGCACCCTCTGCAGAGAACAAGAAAAGACCATGGAGCATTTAACCAACTCTTGCAATGTCAGTGTCAACCTGCGGAGACAACATCAACAACTTTTTGAAGTCAGTGATAGAGACATAAACAACATGAAAACAATGATAGATAGCTGGAGGAATAAACCTTACCAGAATAAAATCCTGAACAGGGCATGGAGACTCTTGATATGATTCATTCTGTGGAATATCTGGAAAGAACAGAAGCTCCTGATTTTCAAGGAGGCTAGTAGAGCCAATACAAAGATATGAAACCAAATCATACAGAATATCAGGGAGACCATTCTCATAGAGAGGTGGTATGAGGACGATTGGAAAACTGACCCAAAAAAAACAAGAATAATGACACGCCTGCAACTAAAACTAAGTATGACGCACAAGACAGCAAGGAAACACCAAACTAACAAGATGGAGGAGGTCAATCACTACAAAAATCCTCAACATAGGTTTATCAAGTTGAATTTTGATGGGGATGCGAAAGGAAACCCAGGTGAGGCAGGGACTAGTGGAGTATTCAGAGACGACAGGGGAAGGACGCTTAGAATCTACGCGATGGACTACGGCAACACCACAAACAACAAAGCAGAGCTCCATGCACTGAAAAAAGGGCTGGAAATTGCCATAAGGGAGGAATACAAAAATCTATAGGTTCAAGGAGATGCGAAAATGGTAGTTTATATAGTCAAATAGCTACAACAAGGAACACAAGTGGAGAAAATCAGTTGTAGCTGGAGAATTTCCTAGTTGGTGTAGGAGATAAGTAAACTCATAAGACAGGTAGCCTACATCTTTCCCACCCATGTGAGAAGGAAAGGAACTGAACCAGTAGACAACTTGGAAAATTGGGGTTGCTGGAATGGTGGTGGAACTATGAATGCAAGTGAGGCCAGGCTAGTCCATCTGGAGGAGATGGAAAACTTAGTGCAACTCCTCACAAAAGACAAAGGAGGAGAGAGGAACTCCAGATCAAGGAACATCATAGAAAATCTAGAGAGACCAAGGAAACGTGGCTGGGAAGTGGAAGTAAGAGGACAGGTGGGGGAAGGATAGAGGCGAAGAATGAAGTGAGTAGACAGGTAATCTAGTAGGTGATGGAGCAGGGTAGAGAAGGTACAACTCCCAAGTGTATGAGGGCTGTGACGGAAGAGAATGAGAGACAAGAGGGCAAGGCAGAGAGTAGGAGGGCGAGAAAAAGAATGAAAACAAGTGGTAGGACAAGGACAACAGGAACACGACAAGAGAAGTAAGGAGAAAGTGTGGATTAATGAGAGGAGATAGCAATAAGGATAGAAGGGAGGCATCCCAAGATGAGGGTGTAGGGATCCGTGCATGTAATAAAGCTAGATAGGTGGAAGTAAAGGCAATAGACCGGAGGGAGAGAGGAATAAAACTTAACGAAAATAAGAATATAGTAAAATGCATGCAGATGAAGACGAGAAAAGTTGGCGAGAGGGAAGGTGGCCAAAGAGCGAAGACGCAGGCGGTAGACATAAGAGGCAACAAATCGGAAAGTTGGTATATAGTCCTTTCACTTCACATCCCTGTTAGGCTCAGAATTATTTTCAGTAGGAAAATAGGAAGTCTGACAGGGAACATGCATAAGACTATAAAAAAGGATAATAGAACCTCCCACAACAATGGTAAAACCAATTTCGTAGTGCATTTGAATTTCCAGGGCAAGAAGATCGGCAGTGTTTCGCACCCAAAAATGGAGAGGGCCATCCTGTGATAGAAGCCTGTAGTATTCCCCAAAAGAACATGACCCTAGCTAGCCCAGTAGGAATTGATGGGAGTGAACTAGTAGGCAAAATGGAAGAAACCTTGGGAAAAAAAACCCCAAGGATTATAGTGAACCGGGAAATCATGCAACCTTGGGGGGAGGGAAGGAGAGTTGGCTCCAAGAGGAAACATGTTGACAAGACAAGGAGACCTTGGGAAAGGTGTAACAAAAATTTGACCTCATCTGGGGAGGAACCCATAAGGATGACTAAAATGGAAAGGTTGGGTGTAGACTACTGCCATGGAAGGAAAATGGGAAGAATCCCAAGCAAACACCAAACCCTTACCAAAAAAAGGACTAGCTCTAAGCCCAATTTGACTAAAACCCCGAAGGTAGAATATACTGGAAATGGAAAGAAAACAAGAAATTGGGAAAGTGTTTTGATTCAGTATTACAACTCTGATAAATGCAATGAGTTTGTGATAGGTCTATTAACATACCTGAGAAATTACAGTGAAAAAAACAAAGAACACCACGAAGAAATAGTTCCAAATAGGCAGGGAGAGAAATGGCCCCCAGGAGAGGAAGGAGAGTAGCCAAGACAAAAGAAGGAACAAGTGGGCCGACCAGGAAAAGAGGAAGAAAGCTAGGTAGTGAACAAATGAAGACAATTATTGACACTTGCATGGCGGGGAATCCGCCGGACATTAGAGCCTAATTTGCGAGTTGGGAGAGGGAACTAAACGACAGTATCAAGCAACGAGACATCCCCATGGAAGAGTGGGAAAGCATGGTGCCAGATCCTGAGAATGCTTGTGGAAAGCATTCCCTATTTTGGCAAACCATACAACAGTGCTAGGTAATGAAGAAGGTGGTGGCACGGGCCATGACCCTGCATTGAGAGCAAAGGATGGGTGAAGGAGCAAAGGCACAGGAGAAGAACAAGGAAAAGGACCTAGTGAGGGTGGAATTACTCAAGGAGATAACGACAATTCAGATACATAGCTACAGAAATAACTTGGCCCTAGGAAGAATTGAATAGACTCTTAAAGTGCTGAAGTGGAGAATTGAGCAGCGGAGCGAGATGCCAAGATCCAGTGCCAAGGTACCAGCCCCAGTAATATCCTCAGATGAGGATTGACACAGTGATCCAGTTTGATATCAAAAAATTTACTTTTGATGAAATGCATTTACATGTTTAATTTTCTTTCTAGAAACAATAGTTTAGACAATCAAAATAGTGATGCTAGATGGATAGCAATAAACCTCTTTAAATTTTGGACTGGGTTTAATGTTGACAAGTGGTTATCTAGTTTCCTTCGGGCATGTAAGCCACCTAGAGCAAATGGTTGTTCAAGTTTTTTAAAAAGGAATATAAATAGAGGAAGAACTGCCAAGTTTACAAAAAAAAAAAATGGAACAAAAAGAAAAGTTATCATACTTATTATTTTCTCTCATGTATTTGTGATATGAGATTTGGATTTGGAATTATATATAAATGAAAAAGAATAAAATATGAGTGTATAAATGAAATAGAAAACTTCATCAAAGTCAAGAATATGAACTTACTACTTGTTTACATTTATATTGGTTTATTATATGTATTCCTTTTACAGTGAATTTTTCCTTGTGAATTGTCATTAATATTTGAGAAACTTTTGATGTATTTGACTTCTATTATCCTACACAAATCAAGGTATTTCTATACATCATTTAAATAAATAAATAAATAATTCATGTGTAATAACTAATTTTTTCCTTTTCTTATAAATTGAATTATGACTTTATTTATCAAATCAAAATACATTTCTTAACCATATTAAAAGTAGAAGGTTTAATTTGACAACATGTGATTCTCTATTATCAAAATAGATTGAACTACTTTTCTCACAAATTTGTTGAGATATAATTCTACAAACTAGCTAAATAAGACATAATAAAATCAAATAGTAAATTAAATTAACTTATATTTCACATCTTCAACATTGGTAATGATTAATTTTCCTTGAGATCCTTGGTTGAAAGCACTTATGGCAAGCACTTTAGGAGAGAGATCTACAAAGTCAATTAGACGAACAAGAAGGTGTTATGTATAAAAATTATCAAGAACATTGTACTTAGCCTATTTTTCCTAATCTTTTGGGAACCAAAGTATGTTAAAAAATGTCCACGTAAAGGTATTCTTGCTTCTTAACAACATCATTCTAAGTTTCCATGGAAAGTTTTGAATTGCATTGTCCTAAGGAGCATTGAGTAACCTTCACTACTTGATGTGAATCCCTTAAAGAGATCACGTGGAAAACATAAAAAAATGGATAGATTAATGTCCCTAGGCCATTAAAATGGAAACAATCTTGACATGCACCATAATAAATGGCTTCAATTGATTAGAAATAGATACCTGCAAACAAGAGCAAGAGAAATAGTCCGCAAGACATGATTATGTTTGATCCAAGAGATAAATAAATCACAACATGAAGCTGAAGTTGATCCAAAAAGTATATAATACATGGTGAAGATAAAAAAATAACTTCCTCGGTTTATTAATGAATCCAAGTGGCCTTCTTATTGGCTTACAATGTCTCCAATTCAAAAACCCTAATCTAGGTAGGTATGTCTCTCAAAGTTACAAAATAATATAAAATGGATATGCACAAACTCTAGGATAGAAAGAGATGCCTTCCTATGTAACACCCACAATTAAATAGTAGAATAATTTAGGTACCCCTAGAAGGTCAGGCCCCCAACAGGGTAACACATATCAAACATTGGATTGCCTAGTTGAGTTGGTTGGTTGAAGGTTGGACCCCTAAGGGGGTAGCACCCTTAAAAGATTTTGTTACCTAGTTGAGTTGGTTAGTTGGCTTCATCTTGAAGGGACCCATGCCCCTTAATATCTAGGCTTGTTGGTTGGTTGACTAGCTTTCTAGGTTGGATGTGTTGACTAAGCCCTCTTTGGGCATCATGCTAGTGGGGGATGTCTTTGTTCCTTGTATTCCCTCCTAGTTTAAGTTGAAAGAATATCACTTTCTCTTGGTTTTGAAATGGTTTTAGGAAAAGGGGATGAAAGTTGTATGAGGAAACTCAAATTTCAATGTATGAGGAAACTATAGTTTTCTTGAGTGGTTGTGATGTTAAGGAATGAATTTCTAGTCTGAAAAATGTACTTAGGCTATGAAAGCTCCAATGAGATGAGAAATTCTCGGGTATCAAGAAACAATATGCTAAAAAAATGCAATGAAGAGAACTCGTGTCAATAAGATGAAAAATACCCTATATGTAGGCTAATTGATCAATGTGAGAGTTGTATATTTTCTTAATCTAAAAGCAATGAGCTTGATCAAAGGCTTGGAGGAGTAAGATTATCTTTGAAAGATGCAAGTGAAGGTGGGGATGAAGGGAGCTCTTCCTTGGCTCATTGGTCTTATGATAATCAGAGTCTCTAATAGTCACCACATCACACTACTCTATATCCTTTAAGAAAGTGATCCCTAGATACATTGCTAGAGCTTCAACCTTATTATTAGTTGTATGTCTTAATCCCCAAGTGAATTTTATTTTCTAATTTCATTGATGTCCTTGAATGATTCATGTACACTCGTTATCCCCCTACATGCTTCAACATTCTCATAATGTTAAGCCATGCCACATATTTTGATTGGATACAAAGTTGGTTATGTGTTTTCATTCAATTTGATTAAGTACCTAAATTTAGATTTGGTGATCTGAAATGGAGCAGATTAGTAATGTTGTGCTAATTCCCCATTCAGAATAAAACCCAAGATGCTTACCATTTTCTTATCAAGTTCTTAAGGATTCACCATGTTTGCTTAATTAACTGATTCATGTGAGAGTTTATTATGTAAATGTTATAAACAATTTAACATAAAACATATGTTGAACAATAGCAAAATAACAACAAAGAACATCAAAATACAACACACAACACAGAGATTTGATGAGGAGTTCACCCCTCCTCGGCTATGTCTCCTTGATCCAGCTTTGAATGCTTGGGCCTCTCTATTATGCTCCAAAATTACAACAAAAGTGTGTTTACCATGCTCAAATGCCTCTAAAACCTGTCTCAATGAGTTCAGAATCCTCAAAAATGACTATATAGCCTCTTTTTGCCTCCAATTTGGATAAGGACTCGAGAAGTTATGACTTCTCTTAGTTCTCCACTATTTGTTCCAAAACTAACATAATCCCACAAATTTGCTCCAAAATTTGCTAACTGAGCGAGAATTTGGCCATGTCGTGGGCCATAGCCTGTCAGTCATATCACAAATCGCAATTGGCAAGTGCTACGGGCTCTTAGGGTTTGTGAATAGAAACTAGTGATTTGTGATTGCAATATTGCGAACCCGAAGGGATATTAAATTGTAACCTATAGTGGCATTGCATCCGGGAACTATCACATTTCATAATAGTTGAAGTTGGGCGAGCTGAGGGTCTTGTTAACACGACGGAATGTTGCGATAGTGATATCACGAACCTGATGGGAGTATAAAATACAACATATAAAATATCACATCTGGGGTCTTATCGCTATCGGAACTCATCACATTTTGATGCAGGAGCATCCAGCACCCTTACTCAAAGGGAGGAATCCAAAGTGGAGCGAAGATGAGGACATGGACTAGGGAGAAAAAACAGGGGCTTTTCTGTTTTTAAAACAATGTAAAAGATAGAATTGATAAGTCTCTCGGAGAATTATTAAATTGTAATCTACCATGCATGCATATAGAGAGCTTTCGGGATTTTGTTAGAGGATTGATCGGATCCTTCCATGATCCGATCCAACAATGTTTCCATATATATGTGTGATGAACCTGTGTGTTCAAGAGGGGAGATAGAGTGATAACGATAGAATTGAAATCAGAGATAGATGCAATGTAGTCCGTAGGAGACTGTTCTAAGGATGAAATGCCTTAGCTGTAATTGTGCTGCGTATATTATAATAAATATGTGTTTTGTGTGTCTGCGTATTATTTCCCTTTCCGATTTTGTTATGTATATATGTGCTGAGGGCTTAAATCCCAATTGTGAGTGTGTTCAAATGTTGCAGGTTGATCAACCATCGATCATGGAAAGGATCGATGGCAACCCAAAGATATTAATGGAACTTATGCTTGCTTGCCAAACTATGGCAGAACTATGTTTAAAGCAAAAATCCATCAAAGGCAAGCTAAAACGAGTCTAAGAGGAGGTTGAAGAATTGATACACAAGGACCGTTAGATCTGTAAGATCAATGGCCTGGATCAAATCGCAGAGGAGCGAAGAGTCTTATTGCATCAACAGAAACCATTGGAACAAGAACTGGAACAAGCCCTTGTAATAGAGCGATAGTGATATGTGACTAAATCGCAGCCATCGGATCGGATGTCAGATTGACGGTCCTGATGGGGTCGCTAATTGCATTTCAGAAGGTCAAAGACTGGCAGCAATGGGATGTTGATACAACAATGGGCCGATAATGCGATATCGTCCATAAGTCAATCGGTGATCGGAGCTCGGGTGGATCAGAGGTGTTCGGAGTTTGGAGGAGTAGCAGCGGAGGTGGCTTGATGAGCCGGACCCGACGAAAAATATTGGCCCGGGTATAAATTTTGAAATCCGAACAAAGGTTTCTGAGCGGGGTTTCTTGGTTATCCTGTGTAGTCCTAATATATGTGCTGGTGAGGTTTTAAGGCTCATACTCATGTTTGAAAACTCCTAATAGTGATAAAAGACCCAATAGTTGAATGGTCCGGGTCTAATGTAAGTCCATGGTTAAATGCTTAAATCCTAAAGAAGCACTTCCAATAGGCTTAGTGGGCTATAACCCACAGGCCTCAAGATCGATTTTTAAGGGAAAAGGGAATTTGGTTAAACCCCAATTTCTCATTTCCATAAAAGCAGACGAAAATTATGTGTGGAAGAGAAGAGAAAGGATTCCAGAGAGAAAGAAGAAGGAGCAGGAGGTACAGTTGATAAAGTATGGAGAGTTATGGTCTTACTGTCGCATAGAGAAGGAAAACAGAACGTGAGAAGATTGTAGCAAACCTAGAGCATGGAGTGCTCATATGGTTCTAGAGGAGAGAACTTGAATGATGCCAAAATATTGAGTGAGGAGAGCTTGGTGAGGTATCATGTAGAAGAAGGATACTGTTACTGCAGAGGCTTGGTTGCAGTGCACAGAAGACCATGAATGCAGTTCCACTGAAGAAGTGAAGTGGGTGGAATCGCTATAGACAAGGAGAAGCATATGACCAGGAGGTCATAAATTTTTGTGCCTCAGGAGTCTGATGCACGAGCATCCAACACCCTTAGTCAAAGGGAGGAATCCAATGCAGAGCGAAGAGGAGGATGTGGACCAGGGAGAAAAAAAAGGGACTTTTCTGTTTTTAAAACAATGTAAAAGATGGAATGGATAAGTCTCTCGGAGAGTTATTAAATTGTAATCTTCCATGCATGCATATAGAGAGATTTTGGGCTTTTGTTAGAGGATTGATTGGATCCTTTTGTTATCTGATCTAACAATGTTTCCATATATATATGTGTGATGAAACTGCGTGTTCAAGGCGGGAGGTAGAGTGATAACGATAGAATTGAAAAATCAGAGATAGATGCAATGTAGTCTGTAGGAGACTGTTCTAAGGCTAAAATTCCTTAGCCGTAATCGTGCTATGTATATTATAATAAATATGTGTTTTGTGTGTCTGTGTATTATTTTCCTTTCCAATTCTATTATGTATATATGTGCCAAGGGCTTAAATCCCAATTGTGAATTTGTTTAAATGTTGCAGGTTGATCGACCATTGATCATGGAAAGGATCGATGGTGACCCAAAGATATTAATGGAACTTATGCATGCTTGACAGACTATGGCAGAACTGTGTTTAACGCAAAAATCCATCAAAGGTAAGCTAAAACAAGTCCAAGAGGGGGTTGAAGAATTGATACACAGGGGTCGTTAGATCTGTAAGATCAATGGCCTGGATCAAATCGCAGAGGAACAGGGAGCCTTATTGCATCAACGGAAACCGTTGGAACAAGAATAGGAACGAGCCCTTGTAATAGAGTGATAGCGATTTGCGATTAAATCACAACCATCGGATCATAAGTTAGATCAACGGTCCCGATGGGATCGCTAATCACATTTCAGAAGGTCAAAGGTTGGTGGCAATGGGACACTGATACAGCGATGGGCCGATAATGTGATATCGTCGATAAGTCGATCAACTACCGGAGCTCGGGTGGATCGGATGTGTTTGGAGTTTGGAGTAGCAGCGAAGGTGGCTTGATGAGCTGGACCTGATGACAAATATTGGTCCAGGTATAAATTTTGAAATCCGAACAAAGGTTTCTGAGCGGGGTTTCTTTGTTATCCCTTGTAGTCTCGATATATGTGCTAGCGGGGTTTTAAGCTCAAACTCGTGTTTGAAAACTCCTTATAGTAATAAAAGACCCGATAGTTGAATGCTCCAGGTCTAATGTAAGTCCATGGTTAAAGGCTTAAAGCCTAAAGAAGCGCTTCTGATAGGCTTAGTGGGACATAACCCACCCGCCTCAGGATCGATTTTTAAGGGAAAAGGGAATTTGGTTAAACCTCAATTTATCATTTCCATCACATTTCACTATCGGTAGATAATCCTTATATCATATATATATCAACAAGTATAGGTTTAAATATGCGATTGTGATGTATAGCATCACAACCTTGACTGTGCTAGGGGCTGATTCTATAACTCCTCTTTTCCTACGATTGTGATATATGATATCATAAATCGCAATCGGCACTGTCTGGGGGGGGGATTCTTAACTTGATCCACCTATGACCTATGATATGTGAAGGCCAATGGTGTCCTGCCACGATGCCTCCTCATTCATTGGGACGTTTTCCACATCATCCAATCCTGCCATATAGACAAGTCAAACTTGAACTTTGGCTTACTCTAACTTTTTCATACGAGCTCAGATTTGAGTGTCGTTCACTTCGTTGGATTCAGAATGACGAGCTCTTTGATCTGAAGCTAAGTTTAACAATATTATGACACTTTTATTTTTGAGCATAAACTTGAGCACCTGATCACTCCTCCCCACTAGAAGCCTTTTGGACCCCAAAAGATTATGTTCAGTTATTGCACAGATGAGGGTATTGTTCCCTCACCTTCCCCTCTTCAATCCATTTGGCATTTGATGGATTTTTACCTTTGACACCCACTCGAAGATAATCAAAATTTCCCCTCTTTGATGACCTCATTCTTATGTCACGTGTTTGTTTAATTTAGTGTCCTAAATTGTTCTACATAAATTATCAATCTGAGTATCATAAACTGATGAAGTGTAGTCCACTGTTTGTGCTATATAACCCTTCTTACTTCATTGTTTTTGTATTTTATGTTGTTTTGGGGGTTTTTGGTCCTTTAGTTCCTAATAAATTACAATGTAACTCTCAAAATCCTAAATCTAACTTCTGTAAAAACTGCTAAGAATCTAAAAAGGAGAAATAAAAGTGCTTTAAGTAAGATTTGGAAGTAAAGTTTAATCAAGAAATGAAAATAGAGTTTATGTTTCTACTCTTATCATTGTTTCCAAATCATGAACCAAAAGAACTAAAGTGAAATTGAAACTAATATCTAACCAATTATAGAAACAAGACTAAATGAAATACTAAAACTGAAAGTGAAATTACAACTAATGTCTGATCTATTGCATAAACAAAACTAAATGAAATACTTAATTACTCTACCTCTCAATTTTGGGTGAAAAATATCCTTGTGATGACATTTTGAGGAATTTTGTACTTCATTATTTTAAGAGAAGATAAATGCAAGAATGCAGAAAAGACTCATTGTATGAATGTAGTATTCAACCACGTAGTTTAAGATGAGTTATCAACTAGAAGGGTGCTTCAGACATATTCATTAACACCATGAGTCGATAAACTAGTAATAAAATGGCAAGAATAGTAATGGCACTGATCAGTCTAATTGAAAACTTAAAGACTAGTGAAACAGTAAGTGAAACAAACTACATTACACTACTGAATTTCAACTTCTAACTATTGATAAGAACTTGAAAGAAATTTAAACAAAAAGAAGCTATTCTGCACTGAAAGAAGCTATCCTGCATTAGTAAGAAGATGATAAAGATTGTATTATAAACAGGGTTAGTACGAAAATGGTTATGAACACCGTGAGAGGAAATGATGAATTTACAGTTTAACTAGAAAAGACAAAACAAAATGGAATAAAACCTCAGTCAGCCTAGGGGCTCATTGCAACTGATCAGGTTAAGCATGCTTAATCAGTCTCCAAGAAACTCTTCAGATATCCATAAAACATGTGGTCTTCATATTAAAAACAGGAAATGAGTTTTTCAAAATTACAGAATAGTAAGTCTGAGCTTAATACATGAGGAAAACCAAACTCCTTCCGAGTTATTTGCACAGGTATTTATAAGAAAACTATGCAACTATTTGTGGAGAAAAATAAGCTACAACCAAAAACACGCAGAAGATAGGCACACAGAATTTTCTTCCACAACTGTTGGAGACATAAATCCAAGGTGATGGCTGTTGGATTCGGTTGCACATATGGTTGTTGGAGTCCGTGGGTTCAGGAAGTTGTTTCGAATAATGCTCCCCATCACTGTGAAACGTGTTGATTATCCACGAAATAGAGTCCTCTTGCCTTCGGTCTCTAGTTTGACTTCTCCATTCACAGTAGTCTTGTACCATCTTCCTTATTGACCTAGGATAGGTGAATAGGAGACAGTCCATGTCATAATGATTTTCAAGCTGCCCATGTAGTTAGTTTCTCCTTCTGACACCTGGAACTTGTTAAAGCATGGAGGTAGCTGCGAAACAACTAATTAGTTGTAGAATAGGCTACGTTCCGTAGCTAAAAGACAAAAACTTATTCAAACAACAAAACATAAAATCATAATATGTAAATCACTAAATGTCCTCCTTAAGGCAATATATATTGGTCATTGGTGATAATAATGCATTTTCTTCATGGAAAAACAAAGAAAAGGGATGAGAAAAGTTGTTAGGGAAAGAGTAGTTTTGAGGCTCGACATACCCCCACTATGAAACCATTGCATGTCCCCATGCAATCAAAATTGTGAACTTCTTCCTGCTATTGCATTTGTTCTGACACTTCTGCCAACACATCCAACTTCCTCTTCTTACTTTTCTTTGCAGTGATTTCCATCCTTGGCTTCCTCATAAGAATTTTGTACTTGAGGTTGATCATTGTTTTGTTCAAGTTTTTGTTCTTCCTCTTCAACTTCCTATTTTTCTTGTACCGTAGGCCCAAGTGTAGTATGGTATTCTCATGAATGGCCTTATCCAATTTTCTTTGTTCCTTTAGGGCTTCATTTTCTTTCTTAATGTGCCTGTTCAATATCTCCATCTCATAGATTTCCTATTTGAGTGTGTTAGTTAGAGGTTCTTGTGGATTGACAGATTATTTTGGATTAGATGAGGAACCTGGATCCCTTGAGGCATTTTTCTTTTCCAGTGATTCTATGTAATCATATAAATTTGTTGTTGAATTGGATCTATGCCTGGGGATCCTCTACTGGGGTTGCCTTCAAAATAATGTCTAGGAGAGTTTTGAGGACTATATATAAGTGGAATATTTTCAGGAGATGATGTTGTGGTTTCTCCTTCTAGGTTTATGAACTTTGTTTCCTTCAATGACACCTTCTTTACCATTCCTTTGAGCCTGGTGCTTCTTCTAAGGGGGTTTATGTTCTCCTCCTTCGCGCCCTTTTTTCTCTTTTTCTAACTTTTCCTTCCCTTTGATTTGTTTCTTAATCTCTGTCAATTTTTCAAAGACTGGTTGTTCATCATCTGGTTGTAATGGAGATTCAGGTGAATTCTCAGTAATTCCACTAGCTCCTTGTTTTATCTTCTTCCTCTACTTGATTTTCTTTCTGATCTCTATTAATTTTTTAGAGATTGGTTCTTCTTCATCATTTTTCTATGCTGAAGGTTCAGGGTTGCTTTGAATGGTGAGATTGGTCTTCTTTCTTCTGCTCTTCCTGAAACTATATTTTTTAGGAGATTATGGTGTCTCTTGGAAATGGTTTCTTATCAGAAACTTTTCCTAGGTGTCCCCTATTTTCTTGAGATGATATTCAGCCAAGATCTTGACGAATACATGGTGATACATGGTTGTTTCCAAAGCTTCTATTTTCTTCTGTACATTTGAAGCCATTCTCCTTAGACTATTTAGGAGGAAGAAAGGGAGGTTAATGTCCCCATTGTCTAAAAAGTTCATCAATAAACGTATATGATAAACATACATACATCCAAATTTTCCCTCACATGTAATAAATTTTTGCAATATCAAAAGCATGCTTCTCCATTTATTTTTGAGTGCTGAAATAGGGATTCCTTTCCTAAACATAGTGACGTCCATACCTGAGTTCTTGAAGAATACCTTCCATGTTTCACAGTGGAATTCTTTATTTTTGAACCACCTCTCACCAAGTCCTAGTAGTCCTATAGCATCTACTATGTAGGATTCTGTTATTGCAAACTTGATGTCCCCAATTTCCACTTTTGTACCATCAAAGGATCTAGCAAAAGATTTCATGATTTCCTTATGATATCCATCAAACTTTTCAATGAACTTGAGCCATCTAGTCTTTTGCAACATTTCCTTAAGTTGGGGATATCCTTCCATGAATTTTTCTCCTACGAGCTTTGCCTTGACGATGAGTCCCATGGCCTCTATTTTGTAGATTTTACTACTCTCAAAATTATTCTCTACTATCTATGGAACAAGTGTTATTTAGGAAGTAGGATGACGGTGTGTATGGAAATGGGGTGAATGGGTATATGGAAATAAAATGACTGTGTATATGAAAACAGAATGACTGTGTATATGAAATTAGAATGAATATGAGAGAAAAAAATTAGAAGTTGGCATGTAATAAATAGACAGTCAGGGTTTTAGAGAGTCGTAGATAGGTAGGTCACATCGTTATCTTGATCGTTAACAAGTGTAGCAAGTGAAGTTGTGGAGGACCGTTTGAGTACGAGTTATGGAGTTTGAAGCGGAGATTGGTCTATGAAATAATCATTGAGACTGTTTGTCATTAAAGGCAGAAGATATCGTAGAGACATCGTGGCGGTCAAATCAAATGATGGTTAATCAAGGAGACATGTGATCATACATATTATGCAAGCTTATGTTTTTAAATTGCTTTTTGAAATAAATTTTTGTATTTACCTTTGGAGCCTTTACCTTCTACTTGCTAATATTTTGATGTTTGACCCTCAGGTACTTTAGGCATGATTGGTATTCAAAGTTTATTTTTCTTCAATCCCCTACATACATGATTTTATTATGAACTGTACACTTGTGCTTGGACTGATAAACAAATTGTTGCTGCAGAATCAGATTAGCTGCAGAACAAGATCAGTTGCGGAATGGAATCAGCTGCAGAACATGAGACCACTGTAGAACGTGAAATAGAGAGTAAAATATGGCTTATGAATGAATGAAATGGTAATGGGTATGTAAGTGAAAATAAGATAAGATGATAAATGAAAATGGAGATGAAAGAAATATTGGAAGAGAAAAAATTTATTGGTGAAACATGGCAATGGAATGAAGCGAAACTGTAAAAATAAAATAGAGTGAAGTGAGATGAGATAATGAATTTTGTAGAATGCAGAGTGACTGTGGCTTTTTGTCACCACTTTTTACAGAAAGGAAATGGAAACTATAGGGTGTCAGAAACTTTTGATTTTCACCTTGTATTTTTTGTATAAGCATTCCAATAAATGATTGGTTTTCAACCTAATACAATTTATTTTTATTTTTTTATATTATTTTTATTTTTCTTAGATAGGAAAAATAAAGACTAAGTTGGTGGAGAAGAATGATTCTTCTTCACTAACTTCATTTCAAAATTATTCTAGAAGACCTTGATGAACTCCTCCTTTGAAATTGGTTTTTGATATATTTTCAATCTATGACCATTCACAAGAAGAGGAGTTCGAATTTCATCTATTGTTCTGATCCCCACTGCTCCATTACTAAAGAATGTTTCAAGCTCATATGGCCCAAGCCAATGAGTTTGAAATTTCCCTTGAAAATCTTTAAACTTTGAATCAAATAACAATGCCCAATCTCCCTCTTGAAACCTCTTGAACTTGATGTATTTATCATGCCATTTAGCCCTCTGTTGTTGGACTACACCAGTCCTTTGAACTGCCTCTTGCCTAATTTCATCAAGTTCATTTAATTGCTTCAGTCTATGCTTTTGATCCTCTGATAAATCCAAACCCAACTAGACTGCCATCTTGAAAGTTCTGATTTGGAACTCTATAGGGAACAAGACTTGTTTCCCATAAACAAGTTCATAGGGTGTATGTCCTGTTGTGTTCCTCCATGTAGTTCTATAGGCCCATAAGGCTTTAGGAAGCTTTTCTGCCCAATCTGTTCTATGTAAATTCACAATCTTGGTGAGGATTCCTTCAATCAATTTATTTGTGGACTCCACTTGACCATTTGCTTGTGGATGATAGGGAGTAGATTTCCTATGCTTGATCTTGTATTCCTCCACAAGCCTTTCCACCATGTTGGATGTAAATTGAGGTCCTTTCTCTATCACAATTTCTCTTGGAACACCAAAAGGAGTGAAGATGTCCTCAAAAAGAAAATTAACTACAAATTTTTTGTTAGCAAAAGGTAATGCTTTGGATTCTACCCATTTGGTGACATAATCAGTGCATACCAATATATACTTTTTATGCTTCGATGGAGGATTAATTGGTCCAATAAAGTCTAAATCCCATTTTTCAAAGGGTTCAATAAGTACTTGAGTTTGTAATGGCATTTCATTTGAGAGAGTAGGTTTCCCTACCCTTTGGCAGCTATCACATCTTCTAACATATTCTTTAGCATCCTTGAAGATGGATGGCCAATAATATCCTAAAGAAAGGATTTTATAGGTTGTCCTTTTGTCAGTAAAGTGTCCACCACATGGCTCATCATGACATGATTTGAGGATCTTGGGCGTTTCATATTCCCTGACACATCTTCTGATTATAAGATTTGACCTTGTTTTATACAATTCGTTAGTGATCCATGAATATCTTGCACTTTCTTGAATAATCTTTCTTTTCTCTCTAGGAAACAAATTTGAAGGTAACTTCCCTATAACCAAGTAATTAGAAACATCTGCAAACTGAGGAGTTTGAGTAGTTACTGCAAAAAGATATTCATCAGGAAACTAATCTTCAACCAGAGAGTCTTCTTTGATATTCTGAATCCTGGACAATAAATTAGCAACTGTTTTTTGTTTTCTAGGTCTATCTAGCACAGCAATGTTGAATTCTTACAAAAGTGAAAGCCATCTTGTAACTCTTCCATTATTAATAGGTTTATTCATCAAATATATAATTGCAGACTGATCTATATGAACAAAGGTTTCATAGCCTGTTATGTAATCTTTGAACTTGTTAATTGCATGAACAACAACTAAGAATTCCTTTTCAGTGACAGTATAATTCAACTTAGTGGGAGTCAAATTCTTACTTGTATAGTAAATGACATAAGGAATCAAATATTTTTGTGCTAATACAACTCCCAAAGCTGTATTTGAAGCATCTGTGGAAATATGGAAAGGAATTTTCCAATTTGGACCTCTTAAAATAGGTGCTTTAGAAATTTTTTTTTCAAGGTTTCAAATGCTAATTGGAAATCATGATTCCAACTAAATTCACAATCTTTTGCAAGCAATTTGAAGAGTGGGGATGCTATTTTAGTGAAGTTTTCTATAAACCTTTTATAGTATCCTGCAAATCCTAGAAAACTTTTAACATCCTTTTGGCAATTTGGAATTGATAACTTAGAGACGACTTCAACTTTAGATTTATCAACTTTAATCCCATCTCTCGAAATGCGATGTCCTAAAACAATACCTTCTGTAAACATCATAAAACATTTTTCATGGCATAGTGAAAGTTTTTTTTCTTTACATCTTCTAAGAACTTTTTCCAAATTTTCTGAAGCTTCTTCAAATGTGTTTAGATAGACTCTAAAATCATCCATATATACCTCTACAAAATCATGTATTAGATCAGAAAAAATTCCTAGTACTACTCTTTGGAATGTTGCAGGTGCATTACATAACCCAAAAGGAAGTACTCGGTAGGCAAAAGTCCCCCATGGACAAGTAAATGTCATTTTATCTTGTTCTTCAGGTGCTACCTGAATTTGATTATAACCACTAAAACCATCCAGAAATGAGAAATATTTCTTACCTACTAATGTATGTAACAGTTGATCTATAAAGGGAAAAGGAAAATGATCTTTAAGAGTTACTTTATTCAATTCTCGGTAATCAATGCAGACCCTCCATTTACCATTCTTTTTAGGCACAATTACCAAAGGAGGAACCCATTGACTATCAGAAATTGGGTAAATGAAGTTTACATTCAGTAATTTTTGGAGCTCTTCTTTTACAATCTCCCTAATATTTGGATTCATCCTTCTCTGAGGTTGTCTGATAGGTCTATTGTTTTCCTTAATATAGATATGATGGATACAAGTCTTAGGATCAATGCCTTTCATGTCGGTGTATTCCCATGCAAATGCAGTAGAATGTTTTTGTAATGTTTTGATTAGCTCTTCTTGTTGTAGTTTCTCCAAGTTTTTGTTTATGTTCAATGTCCTACCTGGAAAAATTTCAATTGTAAAGCTACCAAACTCTTCCATAGAATAGAGAGACATCTGCCTAGATGACAAGTATTCAACATTAGATTTTTCTTGGAATTGTGCCATGATCATATTTTGAAGATGTTTTAAAATTTTCTAATGTATTCAAAATTTGACTATCTTCACTAATTTTTGAAATAGTAAAGAGAGGTTGAATATCATCTTCATCATCAATCCATTCCTTGTCATCCATTTCTATGAGGGTACAAAGTAAATTTTTTTGTTTAATTACCATTAGAAATGTACATGTCACTAGATCTACAGCTAATAAAAGCATCAGCTGTGGCCAACCAAGGTCTTCCTAATATGACTGGGTGTCCTCATAGATTATTCTTGGGAGTTAAGATCATGAAATCAATAGGATATTCCCAATAATATAAAGACACTGAAATATATTCTAATACACCATCTGATTTGATTATTGATCTATTTACAGGTTGCAGTAAAGTAGGTGTGTAAAGAAGATTAGGAAGTTTAAGCTACTCCATAGTTTGTCTACTCATGATGTTTATTGTTGCCCCTAAGTCAATCAATGTATTTGGAATTTCAATTCCATTTATATGTGTCTTGACAATTGGACTTCCTGGATCCACATATTTCTGCATGGGAATTTTTCCCATCATTATGTCTGCTATCTTTCCTACCAGGTGAATTCTTTTTGTTTCTTTTGCTTTTCTTCCCGGTCTTTTGATGCTCAACTCCTTTATTGTTTTGGCTAGAATTGGAATTTCTCTAATGGTTTGTAGCAAAGGAATTTTGATATAGACATTCTTCAATTCATCTAGAAAATCATAATTAGGCAACAAGATCTATTTTTCTACCCCTCTATCAATTTGTAGCCTCTCAGGAAAAGGAGGTGTAGAAGTAGATGCTAGTTTCTCAATGATAGGAGTTCTGTTCACTGATTCTTTTTGTTTTTCCTTTTCAACATTTTGGTTTTGGAGAGATGTTTCCTAAAAAGTTTTATTGACTTTTAGGGAATCTTCCTCAAAAGTGTCTTGTTCTTGAATAACTATAGAAGGTCTTTCCTTTTCTAATATCCTTGCAGATCTTAGTTGAACATCATTAAGATCTAGAGGAGTAATCATGTAAGTTGGAAATTGTTGTCCTTCTACCATGTAAGCATTCTGAGGGTTTTCATTATTGGGGTTTGGTAATGGTTGGGTAGGTAGATGATTTGGTTTCTGCTGAAATGGAAGCAAGAGTTGAGGATTTTGGCTTTGTTGTGGAAATGGCAATGAAAGTTGAGGGTTCTAATTTTGAAGTTGTGTCTGTTGATTTGGTTGCTGAATATGTGGGGGAGGATAATTCTAATAAGATGGAGGATATTGATAATATTAAGAAAATCTCCCCTAAGGATTTTGTACTCCTTATGCTCATGGTTGAGATTGAATCTGAGATTGAGGTTGAGGCCAAGGTTGTTGCCAAGGATTCCAGTTTGGTGGGGGCTGAAGATACATTTTATTGTTAAATCATTGATTTTGTGGCCCCTACCAAGGTATTATAGCAACAAAACAAATAGGTTATGCAAAATTTGGGACTTTTTCCTCTTGAAAGACAGACTTAAGACCTGGGATTGAGGGACAACCCTTGGTCTCATGAATTTCTGAACAAATCATACAAGTTTATGCAATTTTTGCATCTAAAGGGCATTCCATTATAGCATGTTTTTTTCTACATTTTGGACAAAAAATGGTTAGAGCATCAGCCTCTATTTTCTGCTTGTTTTGAATTTTAAGGGTGTACAGTTGCTCATCAAGGCTCCCTAGAATGTCGGTTTTAAGTTCATCAAGCATATTACCAATTTCTGCCCTACTTACAGATCCTGTTGCAGATTTGTTTACTCTAACAAGAGAAAGATCTCTTGGTCTATTCCATGTTTTATTTTTCCCTCTTGAGAGATGAACACACAATTCTCCTATATCATTCAATTGGAGTTGAGAAATATCTCCCTTCCCCATCATGTTAAGGATATCTATCCACTCATCTCTAATGGCCTTTAATAAAAGAGCTTTCAAGGTTTCTTCATCTAAATCATTCATTTTTTCTCTTTTCAAATTATAGTTGAACCTTTCAATCAAATCTTCTAATTTTTCATCCTCTCTCTACATCATTTTGAATACCTCATCTTTGTGATTGGTAGGCATGCAATAATCCAAGTACCTATCCATAAACGTTTTTTTCATGTCATTCCAAGTTTTAATGGACTGAGTAACTAACCCCATAAACCATTTCAAAGCAGCTCCTTTTAGTGTTGAAGGAAACAATTTGAGTTTTTGAGAGTCCTCTAGATAGTCATAGGTTCTGCACAAGACTTCAAACTCAAATAAGAATGTTTCAAGATCCTCACTTCTCAACCCATGGAAGTTAGGGAGGACAAAAGGTGAGATGTTTTCATTATGGCATTTGTTTCCTAATCCACTATAGGGAATCCAAAAGAATTATCTATTTCCCTATTTCCTTTACCTCCTCCATTATTTCCTCTACCTCCTCCATTGTTTCCTCTACCTCCTCCATCATTTCCTCTACCTCTCCCTCTACCCCCTCCTACAAACAGTGAGAATTCTTCATCTTGTTCTTCTTCTGCCATTATAGTTTCTTCAGAGTCAGTATAGGATTCAACCTACAAGGTTACTTCCTCCTCCTTTGGTTCTTGTATTAATGGAATATGGGAGAGGGGTTCTACTTCTTCTTCCTCACCAGGTGTTCCTAATTCTTCAACTACAATGTGCTCTCCTATGGAGGTGAAAAAGGCTCTTCCTACTTTTGGAGATTCAAAAATTTCCTCTCCTAAGACTACCTTGGTAGATGAGGTAGGAGATTTTGTTGATTAGATCTCTACCCTTGGAATTCCAGGAGTCCTATGGTTAGGAGTATGAATTTGGGATGGAGGTGTGTATTTTCTTGTCCTTGGTGGAGTAGGTGGAGTTGCAGGAACTGAACTTCTGCCCCTAGCTATAAATCTACCCCTAGATTCTCTTTCTCTATGCATGTCATTTTTTTTGAATGTAAGAGATAAGGCTACCTAGTTACACTTCCCCAGCAATGACGCCAAAATGTTTGTTCAATTTAGTGTCCTAAATTGTTCTACATAAATTACCAATCCGGGTATCATAAACTGATGAAGTGTAGTGCACTGTTTGTGCTAGATAACCCTTCTTACTTCCTTTTTTTTGTGTTTTATGTTGTTTTTGGGGTTGTTGGTCCTTTAGTTCCTAATAAATTACAACGTAACTGTAAAAATACTAAATGTAACTTCTGTAAAAATTGCTAAGAATCTAAAAAGGAGAAATAAAAGTGCTTTAAGTAAGATTTGGAAGTAAAGTTTAATCAAGAAATGAAAACAAAGTTTCTATTTATGCTCTTATTGTTGTTTCAAAATCATGAACCAAAAGAACTAAAATTGAAATTGCAACTACTGTCTAACGAATTACAGAAACAAGACTAAATGAAATACTAAAACTGAAAGTGAAATTACAACTAACGTTTGATCTATTGCAGAAACAAAACTAAATGAAATACTTAGTTACTTTGCCTCTCAATTTTGGGTGAAAATTTTCCTTGTGATGGCATTTTGAGGAATTATGTACTTCATTATTCTAACAGAAGATAAATGCAAGAATGTAGAAAAGATGCATTGTATGAATGAAGTATTCAACCACTTAGTTTAAGATGAGTTATCAACTAGAAGGGCTCTTCAGACATATTCATTAACACCATGTATCGATAAGCTAGTAATAAAATGGCAAGAATAGTAATGGAACTGATCAGTCTAATTGAAAAGTTAAATACTAGTGAAACAGTAAATGAAATAAACTACATTACACTACTGAATTTCAACTTCTAACTACTGATAAGAACTTGAAATAAATTTAAACAAAAAGAATCTATTCTGCACTGAAAGAAGCTATCCTGCATTAGTAAGAAGATGATAAAGATTGTACTATAAACAAGGTTAGTACGAAAATGATTATGAACACTATGAGAGGAAATGATTAATTTACATTTTAACTAGAAAATACAAAACAAAATGGAATAAAACCTCAGTCAGCGCATGGGCCCACTGCAACTGATCAATTTAAGTGTGCTTAATCAGTCTCTAAGAAACTCTTTCACATATCCATAAAACACACGGTCTTCATATTAAAAACAGGAAATGATTTTTTCAAAATTACAAAATAGTAAATTTGAGCTTAATACATGAGGAAAATCAAACTCCTTCTGAGTTCTTTACACAGGTATTTATAAGAAAATTATGTAACTGTTTGTGGAGAAAAACAAGCTACAACCAAAAACACGTAGAAGACAAGCACACAAAATTTTCTTCCTCGACTGCTGGAGACATAAATCCAAGGTGGTGGCTATTGGATTCGGTTGCACGGATGGCTATTGGAGTCCGCTGGTTCAGGAATTTGTTTCGGATAATGCTCCCCATCACTGTGAAAGATCTTGATTATCCACAAAACGGAGTCCTGTTGCCTTCGGTCTCTATGTTTGACTTCTCCATTGACCGTAGTCTTGTACCATCTTCCTTGTCGACTTGGGCTAGGTGAATAGGACATGGTCCATGTCATAATGATTTCCAAGCTTCCCATGCAGTTAGTTTCTCCTTCTGACACTTGGAACCTGTTAAAGCATGGAGGTAGCTGCGGAACAGTCAATTAGCTGCAGAATAGGCTATGTTCCATAGCTAAAAGACAAAAGCTTATTCAAACAACAAAACATAAAAGCATAATATGTAAATCACTAAATTTCCTCCTTAAGGCAATATATACTGGTAATTAGTGATAAGAATGCATTTTCTTCATAGAAAAACAAAGAAAATGGATGAGAAAAGTTGCTAGGGAAAGAGTAGTTTTGAGGCTCGACATCAAGTATGGTGTCTTGCTGAAGCTCATCAAGAAATTCTAGAAAAAAATCTTCAAATCATGGAATCTATACACTTTATCCTTTATCTTTAATCAAAGGAGGCTCATACAATCTCAATTTTCAATATTAACAATGGAATACATTTGCATATATGAAGGCAAATCAAGCTTGAAAGCATTATTACCAATCTTTTCCAGAATTTTAAATGGACCATAACGGATTGGTTTCAGCTTTTTACCTTCATCGTGAAGCCTTTACTTGCTAATGTAAAGCCAAACTTCATCACCTACTTGAAACTGATGATCCACACGATGGTTATCATGCCTTGCCTTATACCTGCCTTGATTCTTTTCTAGTTGTTCTTGAACCGTTTGGTGAATCAGCTAAATTTTCTCAATGAATTTCTTTGCTCTGTCTATTTCGTTATGTCCATCTACATCTACATCTTTTTCAAAGATGAAATCCAAAGGAAATTTAGGAAAATAACCAAGACATACCTCAAAAGGCAAAGTTAGAGTAGAAGATTGTTTTGCTCGGTTGTAAGCATGTTGAACATAATGCAACTATTCATCCACAACTTAGGATGTTTGTTGCAATATCCTCTTAGAAAATGAATAATTGTCCTGTTAACCACTTTATTTTGACCATCTATTTGCGGATAGAAGGCTATACTTTTCTTCAACTTGGTGTCCATCAAGTTCCATAAATTTGACCAAAAATTCCAAACAAATCAGGAATCACGATCACTTACAATAGAAGTAGGTAATCCAAAATGAACCCATGTAGTTTGAAAGAAAAGTTGAGCTGTTTGTTCAGCTGTAATTTGTTTTTTTACAAGGAATTAATATGCACATCTTGTTGAACCTATCCATAACTACTTACAAATAATCATGAGCTTTTCTTGATAAAGTAATACCTCCTACAAAATCCATAGAAACACTTTCCCATGGACGTGAAGGAATTGGAAGTGGCATGTAAAAGCCTCGTTTCCTATTACTAGGCTTACTGATTGCACACAATGAACAACGTTTGATAAAACATGACACACTTTCAAGCATACGAGGCCAGTAGAATACCTCTAAAGATTTTCCACTGTTTTACTTACACCAAAATGTCCAACAATAAGACAAGTGTGCGCTTCCCTTGTGACATTTACTCTCTCTCCCTGTGGAACACAAAGTTTTCCCAAATGATACAACAAATTATCATGTACATGGTAGTCTAATTCCTCAACTTGGTGGCCTTGAATCAAGTTTGAATATACCTCTTGAAAGTCAGTATCATGTGTGTATTGTTCAACATAACTTTTAGGTAAAACATAATTATTTTTGAGTAAAATGGCTACATTAACAACCGGTATAGAAAGCATATCAATAACTTTGTTATGGATACCTTTCTTGTACCTGATTACCAAGTGGAATTACTGTAAGAATCCCATCCAACGAAAGTGCCTTGATTGTTGCAATTTTGTTTGAAATTGAAGATATTGCAAAGGTTGATGCTCAGTGTGAATAATGGTTTCTTTTCCCATCAAGTAATGCTTTCATTTCTTCACACTTTGCACCAATGCATAAATTTATTTATCATATGTGGGATAATTAGTAACAACAACATTAAAAATCTTAGAATGAAATGAAATGGGCTTACCATACTATAAAAGAATTGCACCCATGGTGTAGTCACTTGCATCTGTTTGTATTTCAAATGGTCAAATTTGGTAATGCTAAAACTAGGGCTGGACTGATCTTTTGTTTTAAAGCATCAAATTATTTTTTATGTTTTCCTCCCCACTGTAAGACAACCTTCACGTTGGTCAAATCATGTAGTGGAGCTGTTATGGAAGAGAAATCGGCAATGAACTTCCTCCAATACTGCGCTACTCCCAGAAAACTCCTTACTTTTGTGACTGATTTGGGTATTGGCCAATTCATAACGACCGAAAATTTAGAGGGGTCAATATTTAGCTCACATCCTCCAACTATGTGGCCCAAATACACTAAGGAAGTTTTCATGAATTCACATTTAGACATCTTTAGAAATAACTGTTTTTTTTCAAGACATCCAACACTTTCCTCACATGCTTGACAAGCTATTCTCATGATTTGTTGAATAACAAAACATCATCTAAATAGACAAATACAAACTCATCAAGAAAGTATCTTAAAACATCATTCATAACTCTCATGAATGTAGATAGAGCGTTGCAAAGACCGAAAGGCATAACCAACCACTCAAACAATCCTTGTTTGGTTTTAAAAGCAGTCTTCCAAATATCTAAAGTTAGTCTAACTTGATGATATCCACTTCTCAAGTCTAATTTAGTGAAATATTTTACATTCTTCAATTGATCTAGTAAATCATCTATTATGGGCAGTGGTTATCGATTATTTATGGTAATTTTGTTCAAAGTTCGATAATTTACACACATGTGCCAGGTTCCATATTTCTTGGGTACCAAAACAATTGGTGAACCATATGGCAAAGTAAAGGGATGAATTACACCTTTATCTAATAATTCCTGGACTTGTTTTTAATTTCTAAACTTTTGAGAATTGACATTCAATACATACCGATGTTTGCGAGTGGGCAGTCTTGCTGTAGCTGAAATTTGTTATGAATTCACCTTTTTAGTGGCAATCCCTTTGGTTCTTGAAAGATATCTCCATATTGATTGACCACATCAACCAATTCAACTTTTAGCTTCACATCACAACCTACAAAGGATTCATGCTTCCTGTCATTCTTATTCTTGATCATAAGGAGCACAAGACTCTTGCTGGAATTGACTAGTCCCTTCATTTTCCCTATGCTTGGCAATGACAGATTAAGTTTCCTATGATGGGCTCTCACAATATACTCCACTCCGTCGTTGAAAAAATAATATTTGTTCTCAAATATATGGAAAACAATTTCCCTATCATACAGATATGGGCTTCCCAACATAATTCCGGAAATATCCTGCGACACCATATCTAATTCGACTTCACCAACGAAATTAGCAGTAATAGAAAACCTGAAAACACATTTCCTTGTGACCTGAACATTGCCATCCTTAGTTATCCAACCCAACGGATACAATTTATGATGAGGCGTAGTTTCCAGATTCAATTTCTTGACCAAGTCTGTAGAAATTAAATTTGTGTGAGATCCACTGTCAAACAACATACCAATCTTGGTGTGTTTGGAAATAACTCAGATATGGAACAACGCAATTATGTTTTCCTCATTTGAAGTTTCATTCGAGGTATTTTTTGCACCATTGCTTGCCATGACTTCCTCTTTGCTTTATTTTTCCATGCTTTTTCCCTTAGTGACTGCGGCTACAATCCTTGATTCATCACATGAGTCGAACCCAAGTCTTGTTGTACAGCAACTGTTATCTTCTATTTCCCTTTATTGTTAGATTTATTCGTTTGTAATTTAGGATCAACCTCCTGCAATGCGCTTCATCATGACCCTCTTTGGAACAATTCTTGCACATGGGTTTCTCCCCTTCTTTCTTAACAAAAGCATTTTTCTTCTGCTTTCCTTTGAAAGTATTTCCTTTTCCACCACTCTGGAATGACTTCTTCTTACCTTCTTTTTGTACATTTTTCCCTCTTTCTTTGAGGTGTGTAGCTTGAACACAAACCCCATCAAGGTTTGTGGGATTAAACATAAGAATGGTATGTCAAAGATAGCTATGCAAACCTCCTATGTATTTCAGCAAAGTATCTTGTGGCTGCAAGTCTACTCCTAGCATAAGAGCTCTTCTCCTAAACTCTTGAGTATACTCTTTCACATTTTGACCTTTTAACTGTGTGAAATTTGGCCTATTCATGATAGCTTTCCGCATATGGGCTAAAGGGTAGAATTGTCTTTTTATATAAGAAATGAAATCAGACCAAGTAATAGAGATCTTACCATGTTTTTGATCTCGTCTTGAGTTCTTGATTCCCACCATACAAGTGTTGCACTCTCCATTCTCAATGAAGCTAAGTGAATTTTGATATTATCCTCTTGAAGGTTCCGAATTCTACAATACACCTCCAACTGACAAATCCAATTATCCAGATTTTATGTGTTAACTTCTCCATTGTACATAGGCAACTCGAATTTAACATCAAGCTTTAGAAAAGGTGATTTACCAGTTCCTGTTGCATAATGATGATGCGTATTATTATGGGTTGTATTAGTGGAAGACTGTCAAGATGATTGTGAAGAAGAAAATGAAGAAGATGTTGGAGAGGTTGGAGGTTTGTTTCCATTCCCATTACCTCATTTTCCATTACCTCCTTCTAAAGAGATTTCTCGTTTAGGATGTTTGGAACTTTCTCTTTGCAATCCGATATTCCTCTCTTCATAGAGGACCTTCACCATCTCTATCATATCAAAGAAAGTGTTTCTGAAGGTCTTCTCATCTTTTGACATGGTAGGTTCTCCTTCATGAGACATGGTCTCTAAAAACTCAACTGCAACTTCTGTAACTTGAGGATGTACTATTGTAGAATACTTTGACAACCTTTCTCTTCTTCCATTTGACCCAACTTCAAGGCTTCCAACCAGATTTCCTTCAACTCTTTTGAGTTTTAAACTTGTTAGCATGACACAAAACTAGCAAACAATTTAAATCCTTCTTTCACAAAGCAAACCTAGTAAGAAAAACCCAATGCTCTGATACCAACTTGATCTGAAATGGAGTAGATTAGTAATGTTGTGCTAATTCCCCATTCAGAATAAAACCCAATATGCTTATCATTTGCTTATCAAGTGTTTAAGGATTCACCATGTTTTCTTAATTAACTGATTCCCATGAGAGTTTCTTATGTAAATGTTATAATCAATTTAACATAAAACATATGTTGAACAGAAGTAAAATAACAGCAAAGAACATCAAAATACAATGCACACCACAAAGATTTGATGAGGAGTTCACCCCTCTTGGGCTACATCTCCTTGGTCCAGCTTCCAATGTTTGGGCCTCTCTATTATGCTCCAAAATTTGTGTGTTTACCATGCTCAAATGCCTTTGAAACCTGTCTCAATGAGTTCAAAATCCTCAAAAATGGCTATCTAGTCTCGTTTTGCATCCAATCTGGATAAGAACTGAAGAAGTTATGTTATGACTTCTCCTAGGTCTCCCAACTTGCTCCAAAACTGACATAATCCCACAAATTCGCTTCAAAATCCGCTAACTAAGCGAGAATTTGGCCGTGCTGCGAGCCATAACCTATCGGCCATATCGAAAATCGCAATTGGCAAGTGTTGTAGGCTCTTATGGTCTGTGAATAGAAATGGTTGATTTGCAATTGCGATATTGCGGACCTAACGAGATATTAAATCGCAACCTATATTGGGATCACATTCGGGAACTATCGCATCACAATCGGTGAACTTGGGTGGATTGAGGGTCTTGTTAACACAACGAAATGTTGCAATAATGATATCGGAGACTCGACGGGAGTATAGACTGGAACATATAAAATATCACATCCAGGGTCTTATCGCTATCAAAACTCATCGCATTTCGCTATCGACAGGTAATCCTTGTATCATATATATATCGGTGGGCACTAGGTGTGATATGCGATTGCGATAGATCACATTGCAACCTTGACAGTGCCGGGGGCTGATTCTATAGCTCCTCCTTTCCTACGGTTCTGATATACGATATCGAAAATTACAATTGACACTACTTGGGGGCCAATTCTTAACCCGATCCACCTGTAAACTATGATATGCAGTATGTGAGGGCCAATGGTGGTCTGCAACTTGGCGCTTCCTCATTCGCTGGGACCTTTGCCACATCATCCAATTGCCATGTAGACAAGTCAAACTTCAACTTTGACTCACTCTAACTTTTGCATATGAGAATCTCACAAAATTATTATGCATGCGTAGAGTTTTATCATGATATACAATTTGTGAAAGGTGGAAAAATATCCTTAGGGATTTCACCCAATTCCAAATCTACTTAGATCATGAAATAAAATTTGATCAAAGCCCTAAACTAATGTGAAATCTCACTTTCTATATCATTATATTTCAATATTTAAAAAAAAAAAATGTTACAAGATTAAATGGCTTATGCATATCCATCAATACATAGAAGTTATACCATACCTTATCTTAACAAAAGGGTAAAACACAAGTTAACTTTGAAAAAAAATATGGCAACTAGCATTTTAACCTACAAAGAATAAAGAGAGTTGTTTCACGTCAACATTAATGATATCTTCTTCCAATATTTCATGTTTTTTCCACTTTGAAATTGTGCTTTTCCAATAAATTGTATTCATATAACATCTACAAGATTCTAATAACTTATTAATATGAGAAAATAATAATTTATTTTTTTTATAATTACAACCAAGCCTAAGCCCAAATTAATTTATGAACTTTTTTATTTGTGGGATAAGAGATCCACCTCCATACAACAATTTAACTACTAAAATCTATAAAAATGTAAATAAATACGTTTAATTTTAATTGTATAAATAATTTTTATACAACATAATATGTAGAAATAGTTTCCTGCAACTATAATTTAACTATATAAAATAAAATAAAATAAAAACAAAAACAATTTTATTTTATTGAATTTTATTTATTAAATATTTATTTAGGACCTTTATGCCCTTGACCTTATAAATTATTCATAACAAGTCTTTCGAAGAAACTAAATTTTCCAGTTGAAAGAAAATTAAATGATTCCTAGAAAATCATAGTGCCAACCTCGGGAAAGACGCATAGTGAGGGACAACTTCGGGAACTTTGGGAATGAGGCATATGAGTTCCATACAATCGTATGAATATCATGTAGGGTGATATAAACATAGTTGTGTACAGTGGCATTAATAAATTTATATAATAATATGGATGGTTGTCCGAGGACCATTTTTTTGCTAATAATTTGGATTATTTTTGTGTGAGGATTATTTTTCTTTCTAACCATTCTAATGGTTTCGTTTCTTTTTCAAAGTTTACATGGAAAGGTACAGGGAATTTAGAGAATTTAATGGGGTTGTTTTTAGTGTAATTTTTTGGAAGTTTTTATGGTGGGTTTTTCTGATCAAATTATTCTAAAATCCGAAAAGAATTTATTGGAATCACAAGTTTGATGGGTAATCTTGTGCAATCGAAGTGCCCTAGGGGTTTTCAAGGGTGCTAATACAGTCCAAAAACTAGTTTAAATAACAAAAATCAAGATTTCACCTCAAATTTTCCACCAGAGATTCTGGCATCAAAAAGTCCAAAAAGTCGCACTAAAGACAACTCCAAATTTAATTAATAAATAAACCATTAATATAAATTTAT
>APFE030551673.1:8097-28764 GCA_000404065.3 Pinus taeda | reverse complement strand
AATGTGGCATTGTCGCCACGCAACTCATGTTTAATATTTTAAAGGAATTGCATTAGAAATATTTTATGATATTATTTGTATTTCGCAGATCTAAAAATCTATATTATTTAAATTAAAGAATATACATGAAACAAAAAAAGTGAATTCACTATTCACTAAGCTTTTGATCAGATATGTACACAATCTCTAGCCTTTGTGCCTATTGTTAGTCTACTATATGAGCAATTAGTTTTGTTCTTCTTCTTGTTATTGTTGTTTTTTTTTATAAATAAAATTCAATAGATATAAACTTAAACCCAAAATAAAGTTTGATATATGTAAACTCTTATTCCGGTTGGTTGTAGATAAAAATTCTCATCTTGCAAATTTTTTTGAAGAAACACTTAGTATGTTAATTTTTTTATATAGTTTTTCCTTGATGGGGGTGAGAAACACGACAATCACTCTTATGTGTGGATGATGATGTCAGACGCCTGGTCATCGATGCAAAGGTAAACCTCCCCATCCTCTCACGGTGATCTTAGTACGGGTAATGTTAATGTCGAGTGTATGAATTTCCCATCATCCTCGTTGGTAGAGGGAGCAAACGGTCATTGTAACACCCTCCTCCCACATCCACCCAAGTAACCATGCCCAACAAGGTAAACATGAGATGAGAGGCTACTATAATTAAATTCAAACTCTTATGTGACCTTAAGGAAGTGGAATCGATATAACATCACACGCAGTCATTCAGCATCATCAACATAACTCTTAGGAGACAAGTCAACCACTCAAGCAGCTTGTTCCTAGCTTCCATTGTTGTTCTGGATCTCTATGGGCAAGGGAGCAACCAAAAATCCAAAGGCGTTGTCACAGGCTTGCTTGCCAGCGACTAGAGACCAAAGTTGTTAGTTCTATGCCAATGACCCCGGCATTTAAGCCACTTTTTTAGGCCTAAATCCCATGCCACTATATGGAATGGTATGATAGCTTAGAATCAGTAAAAATATAGGGATACAATCATGCAAAAGCAATAAGTTGAAGAATACCATAACCAGACCCCTATTAGACATGATAGGCATTTCGTCAAACATATCATCAACATGTAACCTACATGTGTAAACAACAAAATTAAGTGTAGGGACCTCATACTTATCGAAGAATTGCTATGAAGCATTATTTCCTCATGTCATTTAGTGCATTATCATCTAATAGGTCATAGACACATTATCCATACATATACAAGTAAAAACATGTTAAGAGACATACATAGATGTCATAAAATATACATATACCCAACATAATAGGAACATAAATACCATAAACATATCAGCCATCAAAATCCACATATACACCAGTACATTTACACATGAAAATCAAGGGAATGAATTTCTCATTAATGAATGAAAGAAACCAACTAGAGATGGGACTACCACGTTCCACCGACCATAGATTTGATTGAGCCAAATCTCCCTACATCCAATCACCCCAGTGCCATATTCCAAGCATGAATGTGGGACTCATAAAAAACATAAAAAACACCGATCAACATGGATGCTAGCAGAGTTCTTCTCCTACACTGTGAGGAATTTGAGTGCCTCCTAGTCTCTCAGGCTTTACTTTCCATCCACAGTCTGATCAAGGGATCACTAGGCCCTACACCGAGACATACTCTCTAGGCTTTACCATGCATCCCATCCTAGAATCACTAGGCCCAACGGAGAGAAAATCCACATCTTGGCTTTATTACATATCCTACCAATCACCAGCAAGGATTCCTAGGCCCATTGAGGCACACAATTTGACTTTACCACAACCCACAATCCGGTTCAGGGGTTACTAGACCAGTGGCTTCATGATCCTTAGTCTGGTTCATGGACCACTCAAACCATGTGTTTATTAATTCGGAGATCCACCCCATTTAGCTTCCAATTCAATCCTGCCATCCCACATAAACCGTATGAGAGAACCCATCTCATCAAAGCTATCACGAAATGGCAAGGCTAGGCTGGAAATACTGTCACACCTGGCAAAACCCATGCCACGATAGAAAAGAACCAGATGCAATCCCATGCATGAAAAACCTAGCAAGGAAAATACACATGTAGGTCGATACCTGCAATGAAGCCTGTTATAGCTGCTTGATCCTACCTTTCCCTGCTTGATATTTGCTTCCTCTTTCCTTCTTTTCCTTTCTTGCTCCGATGCCAAAGTGCTCCAAGAAAAACTCTAGGTGTCCAAGAGTATGAGAGAGAGAGAGAATAATGAGAGAGCTCCAACATTGAACTGACAAAAGCCATGAAATGGTCCTTAGAAGCCTTTTTATGAATGAGACCTCTATTTTCTTCATTTTCCATTATTTTCTTTCATTTTCCTCCTCACATGCAACCTGTGACCTTTCACCTCATTCACTCCTAATTTCCATTATTTTCATAAATAATTGTGCCAAAAAATGTCATTTTGCCTTTCTAAAGCCTTAGCCATCGCCTTTTCCAATTTCCTTAGCCATAAACAACCAAATGAACACCCTCTAGGATGTATTGCCCAATATTCAGCTTGGAATAAGTGTCCCATCAACCGTGGTTATTATTTTTAACTTTTATTACATGGAATTTTCACCAAGGTTGTTACAAAACCCTCCCCCTTGGGGGACACTATCCTCAGTGTTCAATCACACATGTACCTCAACAATCTGCTGAAATGAGGCACACTTCTCACGAAGATTTATAACATAGCTTGATGTAATATTTACAACAAAAGATTTACTCAAAACAAAACATCATGAAAACATGAAAACATACCCCATAGTGGAGCTTTATAACGCATCTCATTATAATATTTACAATGATCATTCTACTGAGTGCCAACCCACATGACATCATAACATCATGATAACATAACCACATGATATCATACTAACATGACAACATAATGATAATGACATGACACACATACTGCATAGTGGAGCCTTATAAAATAGCTCATGGTGGTATTTACATCCATATACATGTGTACATATAGCAACGTCACCAAAAATATATACAAAAAAATATACCAAATCATATACCAAAACATATATCAAAACATATACTAAACAACATATCTAAGCATATATCAAAACATCATATAGAAAATTCCAAAACACCATATCAAAGCATATACCAAACCACCATGAAGCATATACCAACCCACCATAAAGCATATACCACACGACCATATTGAAGCTTCTTTGCTTCAACTGGCAAACAAGGAAGGATACATTGCCCATGTCTGATCCACCATCTCCCATGTAGCTTCATTGAGCCCAAAGAGCTTCCATTGCACTTTAACTTGCTTGATTGCTCGGTTCTAGAGCATGAGCACCTCTTTCTGCAATACATACTGAGGCTCCAGTTGGAATTCTCCATCTGGTTCCACCTGTAATACACACCAGTCAATTACATTATCAACATCCTTAAAATACTTCTTAAGCAAAGATACATAGAAAAATTCATGGACTTCCATTGTCGGAGGCAGTGCAAGTCGATAGGCTATTGGCCCAATCCTCTCAATGATATTGAAGTGTCCACAAAATCGTGGTGCCAACTTAGCAGATGATCTAATCGGAAATGATATCTTCTTCAGTTTGATGCGCAAGTACACATATTCCCAAACCTGAAACTCCTTGAACAACCTGTTCCTATCTACATAGCTCTTTTGTCTATCATGTGTTCCTTTATATTCTTCTTGATTACCTTCATTTGTTGTTTCCATGTCTACCAACATATTTGGTCCAATCGATACCCTACTAGCGAGATCATTCCAACTTATGGGAGTGTTACAACTTTGCCAATACAATGCCTCAAAAGGACTCATCCTCAATGACTCCTGATAACCGTTGTTGTATGCGAACTCTACCAAAGGGAGATACTCTTCCCACTTTCGTTGTTTATGCAACACATACATCCTCAACATGTCCTCCAATATCCTGTTGAACCTCTCTGCCTATCCATCTATTTGCAGATTATAAGTTGTGTTGAAGGTGAACTCTATACCCAAACCTGCAAATAACTCCTTCGAAAACTTGGAAGTGATTGTATAACATAATCTTCTTTGGAACACCATGCAACCTTACCACATCTCTAATGAATACTTGTGTCAAATCGCTAGCTAAGAATGTAGACTTCACTGGAATGAAGTGTGAAACCTTTGTTAACATGTCCAAAACAACCATGGTGGAATAATGATTCTTCACTATCTTCGACAACCCTGTGATGAAATCCATGAAAATAACCTCCCATTTCCAATCAGGAATCACGATCAATTGTAATAGTCCACCAGGATGTTTACACTCTTCTTTCACTCGTTGATAGTCAAAACACCTTGCCACAAACTTTGCTACATCCCTCTTAAAATTCGGCCAATAATAATATCTCTTCACCACTGTCAATATCTTATGGTAACGTGTGTGACCTGAATACGGTTTCGCATGAAACTCCGTCAAGGTCACCTTCTTCAGCTCGCTACTATTTGGTACATATATCCTGTCTCGGAATTGACCAACTCATCTACTGTAAGACAATAATCCATACCCTATGCACCTGCACCTATACCTATACTGCCACCTGTACTTGTACCACTACCTATACATGTACCTGTACCTACACCTGCATCATGCTGCAACCTATGCACAATCTCCATGTACCTAACATCTTGTTGACCTACCTGCAAGATCCTATCCTATAATTTTGTCCCATAGGAGCTCATAGCTACCAAGTGACGTACCTGTACCCGTCTACTGAGAGCATCTTCCACCCTGTTCTCTTTACCTTTTACGTACTTGATCTCAAAATCAAACTCGCTAATCATGGCCAACCATCTAGCCTTCCTGGCATTCATATTTGGCTGGTCAAACAAATACCTCAACCCAATATGAGCACTCATCAATACAAACCTCTTGCCAAGAAGATAGTGCCTCTGCATCTTCAATGCATGTATGATTGCTACTAACTCAAGATCGTGTGTCGGGTAGTTCTTCCCATGCTCGTTTAGTTTCTGAGACTCATAGAATACTAGATGTCCATCTTGCATAAGGACTCCACTGAGCCCTCTCTTGCAAGCATCTGTGCATATCATAAACTCTTTGTCCAGATCTGCAATTTATAGCACTGGTGCATGTATCAACAACTTCTTAAGTTGCGCAAAGCTTCACACTCCAATGTCCATTCAAACTTCTTACCTTTCCTTTGCAATGATGTGATAGGATAAGAAATCTATGAGAAGTTCCTGATGAACCTCCTATAATAGCCTACCAAACCCATGAAAGATCTCACCTCATCCACACTCTTAGGAGCTACCCACTCCATGATGGCCCTTATCTTCTCTGGATCTACTACAATTCCCTCCTTGGAGACAACATGTCCCAAGTAATGTACCTCGCTCTGAAAAAACTACACTTGTTGATCTTAACATACAATTGATCCTCCCTCAACAACCTCAAGAATGCTGTTAAATTCTTGACATGCTCTTCCTCAATTTTAGAATATACCAGTATATCATCAACTAACACAACAAAAAACCTATCCAAATATGGACGCTACACACTATTCATCAAGCACATACATGTAGCTGGAGCATTAGTTAAGCCAAATGGAACAACAACAAGCTCATAATGCCCATACATAGTCCTGAATGCAGTCTTGTAAATGTCCTCCTTTTTGATGTGTACCTAATGGTATTCAGATCTCAAGTCAATCTTTGAGAACACTGCTAGTCCCTTCAACTGATTAAACAAATTATCAATCCTCGACAAAGGGTACTTATTCTTGATAGTCACTTTGTTCAACTTCCTGTAGTCAATGCATAATCTTAGAATACCATCTTTCTTCTTCACGAATAATATCGGTGCACCCCAAGGCAATACACTTGGGCTAATGTATCCCTTGTCCAACATTTCCTTCCAATGTAGCTTTAACTCAACCAACTTAGGTGTGCTCATCCTGTAAGATGCTTTTGATGCTGGAGTTTCCATTGGCACTAACTCAATAGAAAATTCTACCTCCCTGTGAGGTGCAAACTCTGTAATTTCCTTAGGAAATACATCCTGAAACTGCTGCAAAATTGGGTACCTGTTGAACACATCTGCATCCTCTTCCTCCTTACCCTTATCAATATAAATATGTATTGAAAATAGCTTGCACCCTTTCTTGCGGCTAAGTTTTTCTTGCATATTTATCACCATCCTAATTGATGTGGCTTTCTTCTTACCTTGTAAGACTCTTGGTTCTCCATTGTCATCAACACACTCAATAGATTTATCATAGTAGACTACCTTGGTTCTATGAATATACAACCAATCCATGCCCAACAACATATTGTATGATCCCAATGGTAATATACTCAAATGTGTTTCAGTAGACATACCATTTAATTTAAATGTGCAACCTATTACCCAATGATGAACTCGCTTCTTTGTGCCTATAGCCAACTTCACTAACGAAGACTTTGCATGCAATTCCTTACTCAAACAACACTTATCCACCAATTCAGGACTAACATAACTATAATTAGATCCAAGATCAATCAAAATAGAAATAAATTGATCACAAATCTTACCATCCATCTCAATGATAAATGTCTGGTGTTTTGCATGCATGTTATCAACTGTTGCATAGATACATGGAATACTCTGACCGACATCCCCAACAATCTACACCTTTTGTGCATTGTATATCTTAGGCCTTCCACCCTGATGTTACGGAAAATCTCTCCTAAGATGCTCACTACATGTCCAACACTCCAATCGACTAGTGCCCTCACCTCTATGTTGTTGTTGTTGTTGTTGTGACCCATGTCCCTGTCTAGTTGCATTAAATATCTTTTGTGGTGCCACATTTTCTTTCCCATCTGCATTCTGAGGCCTTTTTCTCTTAGGATACCATTTACCTATACCCTTGTCTTTTCCCTTCCATCCATGTTGAGATTCATTCTTATGCTTTGATTGTTCATAGAGATGCTTTAGTTTCCCAATGACTTCCTCAAGTGACCGAGGCTCATCATACTCAATCTGATCTCTAAATGCTAATGGAAAACAACTAACAGATATCTGAACTTTAGCCTTCTCATCAGTAAGATATGATACATACATCAATAACTCAAAACACTTGGTCGTGTACTATTCATTTGTCATTGATCCAATCTTTAGCTCATAGAACTATTTAGCCCTACTGTCATAGTACGTTTATGACAAGTACTTCTTCCTAAAAATCCTCTTGAACTCCCACCAACTCAAGTCATCTGTCTTGATATCTTTGACCTGATTAACATCTTCCTCCTAGATGCATAATATACCTTTTAAACTAAAGATAGCTATTATGGCCTTCATGTTATCTATGTACTCATGCAACTAAAAGAATTTGTTCATCCCAAGTATCCAAGCCTCTACATCTTTCAGCTTCTTCATATCTCCATCAAAAGTAGATGGTTTTTCTTTCTTGAATTCATCTTGAAAGTATCCCTTATTATTCCTCCTATAAGGATGATTGTGATGACAATCATGATGTCTATCAGAACCAGAACTAGAATAGTACTTGTAATCATCGCCCCTCCTATCTGGAGTGTCCAACAACCTACCATCTCTCACTGTATCATATCTATCTTACCTGTGTCTACTGGGAGACTATAATATATGAAAATAGAACTATGCTGAGAAATAAAAATATCTGAATATATAAATGCTTTTCTTTATTAATCAAAATCCTTAAGGTAGGGTAACACCATACAGTCACTCCTTAAGGAAGGAGAACACTCCACAAGCCCTATGCTTTCCAATACAATAATCCTTCACATATCTCCATGGGGAGTCTCAAGCCTCTATATAGGCTTCATACATACAATACCATGGGTCATTACCATGAGTCTCTCAATAATATATATCTAATACAATGGGCTTATCACATTATTGTTAACTACTTAAGGTCCCTTACATGATGTGGGTTAACTACTTTATTTATTAACTATGGCCTATCACATTATTACATTATTCCCTTGGGTACCTCCCTCTGTACCCCATAATATCCCCCCTAGGTATACTACAGATTGGATGTACCTTCATAGGACCAAAGTGGATTTCTTTGACAAGGCCATTTAGTACCTGGATGATAATGGGGAAAAGATAATCTTGTAGGGAAAGAAGAAGCCTACATCAGTGTGGATGGTTACCACTATGTAGGCTAAGCGTAGTTTCATAAAATATTGTGTGATGTTTGCAGTTCATATATCTAGTGACAAGGGTAAAGATTGTTAGGATGCAGAAATATTCAAGAGGTAGTTTGTATTGCAGCAGTATCAAGATTTGTTTATAGCAGAGATTCCAGATTTCCTTCTCACAGGGAAGTAGATTTCTCTATTGAGTTGGTGTCAAGGGAAACACTAGCATCAAAGACACCTTATAGGATGAGTACCCCAAATCTAGTAGAGTTGAAATTGGAGTTAAAGGATATGCTTGACAAGGGATACATTAGGGCAAGTGTATCACCTTGGGGTGCACTAGTGTTGTTCATAAAGAAAAAATATGGTACTCTTAGATTGTGCATTGATTACAGGCAGCTGCATAAGGTGACAAGAATAGGTACCCATTGCCAAGGATTGATGATTTGTTTTATCAGTTGAAGGGAGAAACATTGTTCTCTAAGATCGAATTGAGATCACGATAACATCAGGTATGGATCAAGGAAGACGATATCTACAAGACTGCCTTCAGGACCAGGTATAGGCATTATGAGTTTGTTGTAGTTCCATTTGGTTTGACTAATTTTGCAACTACATTTATGTGTTTGATGAATAGTATGTTGCGTCCTTGTTTCGACAAGTTTTTTATTGTATTCAATGATGACATCTTGATATACTCCAAGAATGAAGAAGAGCGTGCTAAACATTTAGCAACAATGTTGAGATTGCTAAGAGAGCATCAGTTGTATGCCAAACTTAGCAACTACAACTTATTTTAGACATAGGTGCATTACTTGGGACATGTTGTTTCCAAGAAAGGCATAGTAATAGATCCATAAAATATAAGGGCCATCATTGAGTGGGAAACTCCTACGAATGTGGATGAGGTGATATCATTCGTGGGATTGGCGAGTTACTATGGGAGGTTCATCAGGAGCTTCTCACACATTGCATATCTTATGACATCCTTGCAGAGGAAAGCTAAGAAGTTTGAATGGATAGAAGAATGTGTTAACAGTTTTGAGGAGCTAAAATAGTTGTTGACAAATGCTCCAGTCCTTAATATTGTAGATTCAGATAAAGATTTTGTAGTGTTTACAAATGCATGTAAAAGAGGACTTGGTTGAGTCCTTATGCAGGAGGGATAGGTGGTGTGCTATGAGTCCAGGAAGTTGAATGAGCATGAGCAGAACTACGTGAATCACGACCTTGAGTTGACAATTATTATTCATGCCTTGAATATGTGGAGGTGTTATCTTCTTGGCAGGAGATTTGTATTGATGAGCAATCGTAGTGGGTTGAGATATTTGTTTGAAAAGCCGAATCTAAATGCCATGCAAGCTAGATGGTTGGCTACCCTTTATGAGTTTGACTTCGAGATCAAATACATTAAGGGAAATGAGAACTAGGTTATATATGATCTTAGCAAGAAGGTATAGGTTAATCATATAACATATATGAGCTCTTATGAGACAAAGTTATAGGATAGGATCTTGCAAGTAGGACAACGAGATGATAGGTATATGGAGATTATGCATAGGTTACATCAGAGTATAGGTACAGGGATTGGTACAGGTACATGTATAGGTATAGGTACAAGTATAGATATAGGTACAGGTACAGGTATAGGTACAAGTACAAGGACAAGTATAGGTACATGTATAGGTGATTTGGATGCAAATTATTGTCTCATGGCAAATGGTTTGGTGAGATTCTGGGACAAGATCTATGTGCCAGATTGTAGTGAGCTCAAGAATCTTATCTTGATGGAGTTCCACGTCAAGCCATATTAAGGTCACCCAAGATATTTCAAAATACGTTGACGACAGTGAAGAAGTTCTACTATTGGTCAAATTTGAAGAGAGACGTACAACATTTTGTGGCTAGGTGCTTGTATTTTCAACAGGTGAAGACAAAGTGCAGGAATCTAGATGGTCTACTACAGCCTATTCTAATTCCGGAATGGAAATGGGAGATCATTTCCATGGATTTCATTACACGTCTTCTGAGGACAATGAGACAACATAATTCTATTATGGTCATAATCGATAGGTTGAGCAACATAGCTCACTTCATTCTAGTGAAGACTACATGTTTAGCTAGTGAGGTGGCATAGGTTTTCATCAAGGAGATCATGAGACTACATGGTGTTCTAAAGAAGAATTGTTAGACATGGATACGAAGTTCACTTCCAAGTTTTGGAAGTATATATTTACATGTTTTGGTACAAAGTTCACCTCCAGTACAACCTATCATCCATAGATAGATGGACAAACAGAGAGGGTCAACTGGATCTTGTAGGATATGTTGAGGATGTACATGATGCACCAGCAGATAATATGGGAGGAGTATCTTCGACTAGTTGAGTTTTCATACAACAATGGTTATAAGGAGTCATTGAGGATGAGTTCTTTTGAGGCACTATATGGGCATATTTGTAATACTCCCATCAGGTGGAGTGATCCAGTGAAAAAAGTACTTATTGGACCATATATGTTAGAAGACATGGAACAAGAAATGCAGGTTATAAAGAAGAATACAAAGGCAACACAGGATAAACAAAATATTTATGCAGACCAACATAGGAAATTCAAAGAGTTTCAGTTTAGGGAGCATGTGTATTTGTGAATCAAGCCCAAGAAGAGCTCGTTGAGTATTGGATCATGTACCAAGTTTGAACCATGACATTGCAGTGATTTTGAGATCATTGAGAGGATTGGACTAGTGGCCTCCAACAGTAAAATTACATGATGTTTTCTATGTTTCATTGCTTAAAAGGTATATAGAGGATGTTGATCATGTTATTGATTGGTCTGTATTATAGGTGGATCAAGAAGGATAATTTTAGTCAGAGCCTCAATTCATATTGTAGTGGAAGAAACTCATGCTCAAGACTTGATCCATAGAGAAATTTTAAATGCAATGGAATCACTTTGAGCCCAAAGAAGCTACATGGGAGATGATGGATCAGATGCGAACCATGTATCCTTATTTTTTTGTTGTTGAGGCAAAGAAATTTTGGTATGATGTTTGGAATATGTTTGGAATATCTTTGTTGATGTTTTGGTATATATATACATCTGTATATGGATGTAAATACCTCCATGTGCTAATTTATAAATCTCCAATAAGTAGTATGGTTTCTATCTTGTCATGTTGTCATGATGTTTTTCTTTTGAGCAGGCCATTCATTGTAAATATTACAACGAGCTAAGTTATAAAGCTCCATGGGAAGTATGTTTGATATTAAATGGTTTTGTTGAGGTCTTGGTGTGATTTAATAGTGATGATGGTGTTCCCTAAGGGCAAGGGGTCTGTAAAAACCCGTGTTTAAAAGTTCATGTAATAAAAGTTAATAAACGAAAAATAAGACCACAATTAAGGGACATATTCCAAGCTGAATGTTGGGAAAATATATCCTAGTGAGAATCAATGGATTTGTTTATGGCTAATGGAAATTCATAAAGGCAATGGCTAAGGAATTAAAAAATGAAAAGATGTATTTTTGACACATTTATTTATGAAATCAAAGGAAAATGGGAGAAAAGGAACGTGAAAGGTCATAGGTTGCATGTGAGGACGAAATTGAAGGAAAATAATAGAAAAATAAGAAAATAGAGGCCTCATTGATAAAAATGATTCTGAGGATCAGTTTGTAACCTTTTGGCCAGTTAAATTTTGGAGCTCTCTCATTAATCTCTCTCTCTCTCTCTCACATGCACTCTTGGACATTTAGAGTTTCTTTGATATTTCTAGCTTTGGAGTAAGGAAAGGAAAAGCAAGCAAAGGAAGGACATTGAAAAGAAAGAAAAGAAAAGATCAAGCAAGGAGTAGCAAGAGCAAGAAGCTTCAACAAGAATACTTGTAGGTAACAGATTACATGTGTGGTTTCCTAGCTGGTTTTGACATGCATGGATTTGCACATTGGTATATGTTCTCTTGTTTTAGGTGGCATGGTTTTTTCGGGTTAAGACAATGGTTTCCAATATTATCTTGCCTTTTTCTGGATAGACATGGTATGATGGGATTGCTTTCTCGATTTTTAGCTTTGGAATTGTTGGATGGTTTCAAAATACAGGGGGAGGTGGTCTCAAGAAAATCCTCAAAGGCCTAGGAATCCCATGACTGGTTTTTATGGAATACAAAAGAAAGCCTAAGGGTGGACTCTCAGTGGTCCTAGTGATTCGGTGTGGATTGCAATAAATCATGAGAGAATATTGTCTCATTTTAGGGCCTAGTGATATGGTTTGGATTGTGGTAAATCCTAAGAGATAAGGAGATGGAAAATTCCTCAAGGATAGTGATGGATTCTGGAGGAATTCCTAACTCGGTTTGGTTTTGTGATCTTAGTGTTGGTTTTTGTGAGATCATAGTTTAGTGAGGGTGGAGGTGTTTTAACCTCTGGATTCCCTTGATTGTTTTTGGATTGGTTTATCTATGATATCCCACATTCATGCTTGGAATATGGCACAGGGGTGATTGGCTGAAAGAAAATTTTGGTTTAGCCATTTCTATGGTTGGGTGGTACATGGAAGTCCCAAACCTAGTTGACTGTTGCCTATGTTTAATAGAAGCTAAGTTCTCTTGATTTTGTACTTGTTATTATGTGGCCTTAATAGTTGTTATCTCAATGTTATTTACATGGTTTAATATTGGTTATAAGCATAATTATATGAATGGTTATTGTCATGACTATTTCATGTATTTACTTGTAATTGAAAGGATAATGGATGCAAGACCTAATTGATGTCATAAAAATTAAAGGAAGATGATGGTGATCCTTATTGTTAAGTCTCATATGAGTTATCAATCATTTATTCTCTACCTTTTATTCATTTCCTCTAGATTACATTGATTCCAAATGTTTGAGAAAATGTCAGTCCCATTTGGGGATGGTGAGGTCTAGTCCCAGAGTCAGTTTTGATTGTAAGTCTTGTCATCATGTAATTTATGGATTTTGAAAGCTACAGGGGTTTCTGGGGAGTGACCTAGATTATGGGCTTGAAAAGTGGAAAACATCTTGGTGTCATAGGCAAAGGTCTAGGAGAAAAGTCCCTAGACACAAGAAGGCCATGTTGTGTGAGATTCTCGAGCCTCCCAGGCATACCCTTGTCCATATCAAGGGAGCGTCCAAGGGTTTAATGGTCTAAAAATTAGTGGGACCCAGGGGGATGGTCAAGCGAATGATTGGGATGTATTATGGGAGTCTTGCAGCAGGTGCAGAAGGTTTGGTATGGTGTGTTTCCATTCATTCCACTTCCTTAACTGACACATAGGGAGTGAAATCATATCATAGTAACTTCTCATTACATATTTACCCTGGTTGGCCGGTTACTTGGGTAGATGTGGGAGGAGGGTCGTTACAATTACAAAGCAGATAAGGATAACGAGGTTTCTTTTTCTCGTTAGAAGGTTCATTTTCAGTTGGTTTTTACTTTTGAGAAGTATTTTTCTTTGCTTTACCTTTCCCCTTCTTCTTACCTCTGGATTGTTGATTCTTGCCAGTAGATGATTCTATAACATTAATTTCAGAAGTAACTTTAGAAGAAATTTTTTCATTGGGTGAATCTTGTATAGACAAAGTATTAATGGTTTTAGAATTCTTCTTAGATGATTTAATTTTTGGCTGTTGGTTGATAGGATCAATTACACCATCAACAATGTGACACCCTGTAGGAATTGAATCCGGTTGATCTGAAATTTTCGGGCAAGGTAGATTTGGGATATTTTGTACAAAGTGCCAGATTTTGTATAGACAAGGTATATGTACTAAGAACAAGAAATTACCCTCTCTTTTGTTATAACAACTCTTTAGCAACATCCTTCATGATATCAGGAAGTAAAGATTTAGTGAACCTTTAAGCTAATATTTGGTCTCAAATATAAACTTTGACTGAATTACGCCTACATCTCCATTCATGTGTATGATCTGAAATATAGGTGGATATCAATTTTTTAGTGAAGTCAAAAGTTTAGTACCAGTGTCATATCAAATTGGTAGCTAAAAATGTGTCAAAAATGTTGTTTCTAAGGAGTTGAAATTATGGAAAGAGGAAAGTGATAAATCAATATACTATTTTTCCATGAAACCTATTAAAGTTCATTGGAAAAGGCTTAATCTGATAGAATAATCAGTCAATGAATTCAAAGCACACCACAGATGATATGTCATGATGTGATTTGATGGGTCCTCTCCTAATTTACCTTCAAATTTATGTATATCACTTGGCATCTTAGTAGGAATTTTTGGCCAAAAATGGATAATAATAGATAGGATCATTCATAAGCTGAGATAAACCTGGAAAGTCTAAGGTTGCGATGAATAGTAATTGTCGATTGAAGTAATATTGTGGATATTGATAACCCCTAGGACTAAGTCCAACTCCTGGAGGAGGATATCCAAGATATCCTGGAATAGCTTGAGTAGCTTTTATTTGCAATCCTCCACAGTAACCGGGGTGAGACATACCAAGCTGCAGTTGGGATGGAATTTGAAAAGTATGACCAGGGGATGATTGACTGTGAAGAGGTGGACTCTAGTATGTTTGACCCTGAACCATTTGATCCAAATAGTATTTCCCATGTAAAGGTTGACTTTGCGAAGGTTGATCTTGGAAAAAATTAATTTGAAAAGGTTGGCCTTGAAAAGCTTGACCTTGATATATTGTTTGAATCATCCCTGTACTAGCTTGGTTAATATGAATCTGTGTTGTAGATTAGAAAGTAGGACTAGATTGATAAACAAATGCTTGAGGGATAGCATGTGTAGGTTTTTGAATCAATATTTGAGGCATAACTTGGACAATCATTTGTGGTATGGTTGGAATAGGTGTTTGAGGTGCACTTGGAACTGGTTGTTGAACTATTGTTTCACTAGTAGAAAATGATGAAATGAATTACTAGGTGACTAAAAACGTTAGTCACCACATTTATTTCAAGTGAATTACTAATAAATTTGAGCAATTTTAAGTGACTGAACTAAAAATGGCTAATTTGGTCTAGGGATAAAATATACGACTAGATAATAAGTGACTAAACTAAAAATGACTAACGTAAATGACTAATTTAACTAGGATTAAAAAATATGTTTAGATAATAAGTGACAAAAGTATTTCATGACGAGACTGCCCTATAAGCTTCCAAATTTATATCATATCCATGAGGTCAACAACAATTTGTGGTTCAAGATATAGCTAATTTGGAACAAACTTAGCTTTAGAGCCTAGGATTTTTTTCCACCTCTAATGTTTATGGACAAAGAGATCAATTTCTAAAGCATGTAAGAGCCAATCTATCACCTTTCCCATGTTGACTCCCTCTATTGAACATCATGGAAAAACTTCATAGATTAGTTATCCTTACTACTACAAGTATTTCATTGGAAATGATCATTAATCCTATGACAATACTACTTCACTATACTTTTTTACCCTACAAAGCTTATTTTGATGTCTACCCTTCTTATTTCATGACAAGAATACCCTACAATCCACCAAATTTCTGTAACATTCCAAAGTAAATGTAAAGTTAATTTCCTAATTAAAATCAGAATCAAACAAATAAGCACATACCTATATTACCTATGATCGATGTTTGCTAGATGACAACAAGGTTTTGGGGATGGATCTCCACCCAACCATAGGTTCAATTGTGCAAGGATTTGCTACAACTGGCCACCCTCGAGCCCTCAATCAACATACTACTGCTAGTGACTCCTAAGTCTTAGACCACCATTCTCCCAAGAGAATGAAAGATAGAAGCTCAGAATGATGGAATGCCTCCCATCCTCCTCACCATCTAATAAATAGAGCAAACATTGGATGGGAAACCACATGCACACACTCCATGTGTCTACATGCGACTTTTTATTTTTTATTTTTTTTAGCTTTCTTGTTTTATTTCTTTTACTTTTCTTTTGATTTTTAGCTTTCTTGTTTTATTTTCTTCTTTTGATAGCTTTACTGATTTTTTTATTGTTTTCTTTGTTTATTTTATTTTCTATTTAGAGCTTTAGTATCGTATTTATATTTGATTTTTTTATTTTTTCTTATTTCTTGTATATATTTTAAATATCATGTTATTTATTTTATATTTTGTATTTATTAAATATTTATTATTTATTATTAAGGGGAGGGATATTACATACTCTCCCACTTTAAGGAACTTCATCCCGAAGTTAAGTTGAATTATTTATTATTTATTATTTAATTTACTTCATGTTGCCAAAACCCTCTGCTAACCTAGTATAACCAGCAGGCATCGAAAGTCCCCAACACCCTGAGAAATCTCAAGGAATCTCTGTACTTTTTCCCACTTTCGGCACCAGGCATAAGCTTGACACGGTCTGTATCCTAGTCCAAGGCTGGCCCCAAGGCTCGTGCCTAACTCAGACCTCATCTACCCTAAGGCAGGCATCCGGTCCGGTACTGAATGACCCCGGGCATCTCGCAAGGCTAGCCCACTCCCTCCACAACTACTAAGGTGCACAGCCCCAGGAATCGAAGTCCTTTACATCCCTTCCAGACTTTGGCATCCCAATTCAATAAAAGGCACCTAGCTTAGAACATCAGGCACTTAGCCTCCTCAAGATGGTCCCATAACTCTTCAAGAGCTATCCATCAAGAGCTACACACAAAAAAGGAACCACTGGCATATGTAGTGTTCATTGAGTTTTTCCCCAACCCATATGGTGTTACTTATTCTCCCTTGTGCGTATGGGCTCGCAGAAGATCATCAAATAAATCGGCCCTCTCGGCCCATTTGTGGAGTCCTGTAAATCATCACATCTCAACATGCAACCAATGCATTAGCTATACCATCATAGTATCATAGAAAATAATCCACATGCCAAGTCTTGCATGTCATTATGAGAACATTCATCATTTTTAATCGCAACATTATGAATAACAACAACGGCATGCTCATGCATGTCAAAAATTTGTACGCAACTATCACATACTTCACCATCATAAATTATAACATCAACATATTTACATCAAAAACATATCATGACTTCACATAATAAATGAACCACATGTCAATAAACCTCATATTATAGCATCATAATTCCTATGCCACGTTATGCATATCAAGTCCATCATGAGTATTCAACATTAAATACCTATCATCATGTAGTAAATGAATATGTCAATATACCTCGACATAATGCTTATGCATATCATATTCATAACAACTAAATAAACAAGAACCATATGTGCATCATTATCTTCATACCATTATATCATGAAACGTCATCACAAATATGAGAATCATCTCAATATAGAACAATAATACACTATAATCATCTTATCATGAATCAATTCCATTTCCTTATATAAACAACGAATATCAACTATGAAATAAGATTATTCAACGTATCCCTAGGATCTAGGTTATCTTACCATTCTTATTAGTGTCATGTTTTCATCAAGATACTGATTACTTTTTGATAATCATTCCCACTTTTTCCAACTACTAAGTTGACCATTTACACCATAGGTATGCTCATTTTAAGTACATCATTAAATTTTAAATGAGCCTCATCATCTGGAGCCATAATCTCTCATCATGTATTATTCTTTCCTCAAGGAAATTTTAGTGAAATTCATCATTAAGATATTATTGTTTGTACCATGATTTAAATCATCCATATTGTGTTAAAATTCCATTATCAGTATACATATTTCTCACATACACGAGGTCATCCTTATTGTCTTATGTTATGCTTAATCCACCTGTAGGAGGGAAATTTTTTTTCCCCCTAGGTGATTTAGCCATCACCTGCATAATTGCCATTGTTTATCTTAAAAATGTTTTCTTATCTCATCAAGTTCCCACTTGATCTCTTTTATCATAGATTCACCCATCTTCAAGTTGGACTAGGGATTCTTCTACCTTAATTTACACTCATTAAATATGCTTGGAACCACTATAACCATTATCATCTATGAATGTTTTGGTATGCCCAATGTGTTTGGAAATAACTTCTTTCACTACTACTGACACACTAGCAAGTTGTTTTAACTGAAGTAACACTGGATCATTAATCCACTCGTGAGTAACATTTATTCAAGTACATCCTGAAATAGTTCATTCTTATTTATTCTGGAAATTCATGTATAAACATTCAAAGTAATGTTATAAAATTTCCAATAGTATATATTCTTACGCTTCATGCTCGGTTTTTTCTCATTAGTCTACATAGTGTCTTCTTTTTCCAAAAGTTAAAAAATCAATATCCTTGAAATATTTTCCTAGATTATCTCTTACCAATTACAAGTGCTCAAAAATCGTACTTTGACACTTCTAACTTTATAGGTCATCACTTTGACCCTTACCAATCATTTTGATCAATCCACTCATCATATCTTTAGTCAAATTTCCTTCTTGATGGAATCGCCCCTTCACTTCCTCATAATGAATAGATATAATTTATTTTTACCCTAGTCTCAATTACCTAATATTCCATGTCTACTAGCTTCAACAATGGAAACTTCTTCACTTTGTTCAATTTTAAAACATAAATTGTTACTAGTTCCCAATTAAGAGCATTGTTCCTTTTCATTGTCATCTTATAGGAATTCAGTTTCCTTGAAATGCCTTTTATCAATATCGTGATCAGTTAACTTCATCCATGGATTGGAAATATTTTCTTCTTGGTAGGAATCATCCTCATTTAGCCTTCATAATGATCCTTATCACATTTTTATGTGAAATAATTCCATGTCCATTTTCCACCACGTGACACAAAATCTTTCTATTATGCTCCTAGATAGCCTAGTTTCTCTTGTTGATTACTTACACTGATTTGTGAAACTTCTACCCGCTCATTTTAGTGTTTAGCTATTACTCATTTCCATTCATCTCCATATTGTACATTGGTCATAGTTCTGAAGGTTACCATTTGTTGGCTTCATTATAAAACCTACAAGTTCCTACTTTTCCTTTATTCCATAAGATAACTTTATTAAATCTACATTGCTAATATTAGGAATCAACTTAGAAACTTTACTTCATTTCTTAATTTTATTTATTTATTTCTCTTTATACTTAATATTCCATGTTGCATACTATCTTAAATTATTTGTCCTTCTCGTTTTAATAGCTAATGTCTTCAACTAGTTGAGCATATTATATGATTATATGTCACTTCATATGGAATGACCTTGTCCTAATGTCCATAGTTAAGAATTTATTACCATTCTTCCATCTTTAGATGCAACATCATGAAAGCAAATATATCCAAATAATATTTTAGTATGCATGAATAAGCTCCATAAATATGTTTGACTTTATCCTTTCATCATTGTCCTAAAATTATATAAGACTACAATATCAATTACAAAATAAATCTCACTATGTCAACACCACGAAACTCTATTTAAGGAACCAATTTCAGTTGAAGAAAATACATGCAACCAGAGAATGAAATAAAAACAATAAATTAATTCTAATGCAAATAAGAGATTTAATCAAACAAACTATTCCTAATCTGTACAATTTTGCCAATGAGACTAAAATATACCATCATGTGATTTATACATATACTTTAATTTGTTTACTTAATGCATAAAATCAGGATCCGATGCTTAAAAAAAACAAAGACTACACATTTTAAATTTGGAGGGGAAACATTTGCAATTCAACTCTTATTTGAGCATCATCCTGAACACATTATTTCTGTGAATAAACCAATGTAAGACAGAGTTTGGGTATATATATATATATATATAATAATAGATGATATGGGAGAAATTTAGCATAATGAGGTAGTTTCTTTGCACATGTGGAATATAGAAATAGTTCAGATGATTGTCGGTTTGAGTGAGGAATTCAAATTTACACCATTAGTCAATTGTTAGATAACCAAAATGCTAATGCTTATGCTTCTAGTTCGCATTACAGAGGCTAAGATTAGTCTAAATTTTACTTTCAAAGGCCTGTCACTTTGGATTAAGTGATGAGTAGTTAGAGTGTTACCTAAAAAAAAATCTTGTCACTGCACCTAAAGGAATCGACTGGGTCATTAAAAAAAAAAAAAGTTCTTCCAAAACGTGACAAAGGGTGTATAAGTCCAAAGTCTAGAAGCCCTCTAGCCCTCGATACTGGTGCAGTAAGACCCAAAAAGGAAAAAAATTTAAAGATTGAATTTTCAAAACATACACAGACATTGCAGCACTCAAGAGGACACATTTGACCTTAATCATGGTGATGGCAGTCCCGATGTCTTCGCAACTAGCTATACAGGCAGTGAATCTGAAATCTGGTATTTACCATCAGCGTTGTCTAACAAGACCATAATTTCACCTATTGGGTATTTTTGAAATGGAATGGGAAAATACCAAAACCAGACAAACACCACAGAGCCAATGCTCTGTTTCCTTTGCTCCAGGATCTTTTTGCTCAAAGGACCCTTTTTAAAAAATAGCTGAGAACAGAGTATTTCACCACCATAAAATATTTCCCTTCATTAAAATA
>APFE030551660.1:0-10447 GCA_000404065.3 Pinus taeda | reverse complement strand
TGAACATTAGCGAGAATATTAAAGATATTGCAGCCACAAAAAAGATATTGTGTGATGAAAGAGAAAAGGGGCAGGGTATGTTGCAGCAGAAAGAAGGATCGGTCGTGTGACAAAAATTATGGTTCGGAAAGAAGATTGGGTTGTAGAACCCTAAAGTTTCTATAATGACAAGTACATGTCATTACAAGACAAAGAAACAGTTGTATGAAAGACAAGTTCATCGTGTTATTTTTCTTGAAAATTTGCATAATCTATGAACATGAAAGATAAGTAATGATGTTAATTTCTTGAAAAGAGAAGACACATAAACCCTACATATATAAAGATAAGGAATACATAATAATTTCTTGAAAAAAATGCATGTGAATTTTTCACACAAAAAGATAAAGAAACCATGTTGTTTAAATGAAAAGATTGAGGGGAATTATGTGTGTGAAGAGCTAGATTATTTAATTATTATTTGCATGGTTCCTATGCATTAGAATTCTTGAAAAGAATATGTATTTACATATGCATAAATGAATAACTACTATGCATTTGATTTCTTGAAAAAGAAACATGTGCTTGCATGCATAAACGAACAACTATTATGCATTTGATTTCTTTAAAAAGGAATATGTGTTTGCATGCATGAAGGGATAGCTACTATGCTTTTGTTTTTTTTCGAAAAGGAAATATATGTTTTTGCATGTATGGAAAAAATGGCACTATGTGTTAGACTTCTTGAAAATAGTATGTGTTATATATGCAAAGAAACAATAGTCATTATGTTAGCTTCTTTTTAGAACAAGAGTATATATTTGCGTGCATGAAAAGAATGGCTATTATGATAGATTTCTTTTGGAAAGTTTATGTATTTGCATGCGAGAAAAAATAACTATTATGATAGTTTTCTTTTGGAAAAAATAAATAAATAAATAAATTATGTTTTTCATGCAAGAAGAATAGCTTTATGTTAGTTGCTTTTGGGGAGAAGATCATGTATTTTATACAAGATGGTGTTAGCTTTCTTTTGGAAATCATATACATTTGCATGCAAAAATAATAAGTTGTGTTAGCCTTTTTGGAGAAGAAGATCAACTATTGTGCTAAGTTTTCTTTAAAATATATATGGGTAGTTGTGGTGGTTTATCCTTTTGAGAAAACAACTTGTTTATATGCAAAGAACATAATAATTGTTATGGTATTTATCCTTGGAAATATTTTCCTTTTTACGGTGTGAAGAAATGATGATAACCATGGAGATTATTTAATTGTTATTGTGTTCTTGTGGGTAGAGTAGAATGAATTGTTTCCCTTTCTCATGATACGTGGGGATAAGTGGACATGCCTTAGAATTATTTATGTGTTTTACCTTATGCATGTGATTTATGATTGGACAGACATGTGTCATAAGCATACATATAAAGATAAATAGACATGCATTGATAGTTATGTGGTTTTAATTAATGCATGTGCACAGTGTTGTTAAAAGAGGCATGTCTCATTACTTTGTTTATAATTTATTTATGCACATGAAAATATGTTTCAAACATCAATAGAAAATATTATTTATTGATTAATATTTTATCTAATCATGATATCAAAGTTTGTTGATTATAGTAATGACAGGGAAGGATGGTGACTTATGCAAATGATATATTATGTTTAACATTATGGCAGGCAAAGAACTAATGGTCCACGCAGATTGAAAGAATGTCAACTGCAGGATAATCTACTGTTAGGAAACACCAGGCCACAAAGACATAATGTTTACGGATTTGTGGGTAAATGATATCATGATGAATGGAATAACTTCTAGCTAGTTATGTTGTACTTATGATGATATTTCTTTGTAAGATTTTATGACAATGGTCAAGGGATGGACTCTCTTACAAACCATTGAGTGAGGGGTTAACACTCTCACAAGCATTTAATAAAATTAAACCTTTGTTGGTTTTTAACTATGGGGTTTCTAGGGTATATTCGTGTTCAATGATGTGTTTTCCTTTTGTGCCTTTCTAATGATGTTGTTCCTTGCATGATATGTCATTTACTTTAGAAGGTATGTGATTAACTAACATAGCTAAAAGAATCATGGAAATGATGCAATATTACACCAAGAAGTTTATGTTAAGATGTTACAACATTGGTTGTTAATGGTTATGTAACTTACTATTCTATTCCTAAACTTTATTATATGTAATAATAATAATTTTATCTAATGGTAAGCTAAAGAATATGGAATAGTTAATTCGGATGATTACATGTTGCTAAATTGCGTAAAAAAATTCTATGTACTTTTGCGTCAGCTTTATCGGGAGATGTTACATAGGTTGGTTGATATTACAACCCAACACAAAGAACATATGGTAAAAATATTTCACTCTTATAAATAAAATATTTCTATGCCCATATTAAATAAGATAATTTTACATCAAACTTTTAAAATTATTTTAAAGTAATTAAAAGAAAAAAACAAATAAAATTGATATTATTCAATTTACATATTTGAATTCGATACATAAATAAACCATTTTAATATATATACTAAGAAGAAGTATTTGAAAGTAAAAAGTTTCAATTCCTTCCTTATAGCAATAATACGAGAGGTGTAATTAATTCAATTCTTAATATAAAATTAATATGTGATATTTAAAAAACATTATTAGTAATAAAAAAATTCAATGTGCATCATAAATATAAAACTAAGTAATATTGAAGTGTATTTAAAAATATATTAATAGAAAACGAAATATAATTATATATAAAGACAAATATGTTTATCTTAACCATCATCTATCAAGGTCCCTAGAGGGATGCAATCTTTAGAGGTGTAATTTTTTTAAGTTTTGCACTATAAAAAGGTATCCCTCTAGACTCGAGCTAAATCAATTATTAAGATGGATCTATATAGGTTTTTATATAAATTTTATAAAATTTATCTATACAAATTCATTTACTTACCACATGTTATGTTTTGAATGAATACAGTAAGCATAAATAATGACACCTAACTGTCATTTTGCATGAAACTATATCCAATGTTATCTCTTATAATAATAAAAATAACATGATTTAGACATTTTCCAACTTGTGATTTGGACTTTGTGGAAACTCATATTATGACTAATTTATGATACTTCTTAAAAAAAAAAGCTCATGAATAGAATGTGAATACATGTAAATATACATTTTAAAGTATTGTTTAATTATTTCATTTGATTTTTTTACTGAAATTTAGTCGGTCATTTTTATTTTGGTGGTAGGTTTTGGGAATATTTTGGTATTTAGGGACAGTGGGGAGATGAATAGCTAGATGAGACAATCATATTTGATTATTAAAAAATTATTAAACGAATTGAAGGAATTATATGACTCACACTATGAAGTTGAAGTTGTTCAACTGATGATCAAGTTGTTCAATCTTGAGTTGAAAAATGATGACCCTCTTGCCTTAGCACCAGAAGTAAGATTGATTATGCATGACATAAAATCCATTGGTGTTGAAATAGATATTCCTCTTATAGCCTATTTCAAGGCACTATATCCCATTTATTCACATTATCTTGAGTCATTGCAAGCAAGTGGAAAACTTAAGGAGATTACCTTTGACTCCCTTGAGAAGAAGTTCGTTGAAAAAGAGAAGGCTTTTGGGAAGAAGACAACTCCTCAGTCTTCTAAAGAAGTTATGTTCCTTGCATAGAAAGAGAAGAATCATGCACAATATTCCTCTAGAGGAAGAGGTGGCCGAAGAGGAAGAGGAAAGAAGAATTTTAGAGGCATGGAGGGAAGACATTTCCAAGGAGAAAGGTTTGATCTTCAATGCATACAATGCAATAGAGATGTGCATGATGCTTCCACATGTAATCTTCCTTGGGACAGAATCGAGTAGGAAAAAAATGAAGAAAAGGGTAAAACACTTCGTAAAGGGAAGGAAAATCAATGGAGTCTGCTCATTATGTTGTGGCACATTGCAACATTGGAGTACCTGAAGACTTATTCAATGTTTCACTTACTTCATGGAAAGATGCTTGGTTGGTTGATTCAAGAGAAACTTGCCACATGACTTTCAGAAGAGATTTTTTTGAATATCTCACTGAAAATATTAATGGAGCAATATACTTTGCAAACAAGTCAAAACTCAAGCCATCAGGGCTTGACACCATCAAGCTCAAACTACCTAGTCTTTAAGACTTTATTCTGCATGATGTTCTATACCTCTCGGAGTTTAGGAGAAACTTGTTGTTTTTGGTCCACATTTCCAGCAAGGGCGCTCCATTCACATATTTGATGGCAAGGTTGAGGTTAGAAAAGCATCAGATCATTCACTTGTCATGACTAGGATAAAAGAAGAAAAACTTTTGAAGTTGCAAGGAACCTCTGCTCATGCACAAAACTTTTCATACAGTTCCCACTATGATGAAGGTACATTTCCATCAAGTCTTTTATGGCATGCTAGATTTGAAAACTTGAAATATGACAGCCTATATTTGTTGAATAAAATGGTGTTACTGGTTTGCCTACAATTCCTAGGAAACTTAAGCAATGTGATGTGTGTATCTTAGGAAAGCATAATAAACAGTCTTTTCATGATTCTCATTTAAGAGCACATAGAAAACTTGAACTCTCATTCTGATTTATGTGGCCTAATGCATGTTCCTTCTGAAAATGGTAATAAATATATGATGAAATTTATTGATGAATACACCAGAATGTGTTGGGTTTATTAAGAACAAATTTGAAGCTTTTGAAACATTCAAGAACTTTCATGCATAGATTGAATTGATTCACAATCTCATATTGGCTATATTCATATTGATAATGTAAAAGAATACAATGCAAATGAATTTGAAAACTATCTTCTCCAACATGGGATCAAACATTAAACAAGTGTGCCCTATAATCTCCAACAGAACGGAGTAGCTAAAAGAATGAATAGGACAATCGTAAATATTATATGTTCCATGATGATTTTCAAGAATGTTAAGTTGATGTTTTGGGCTGATGTAGTTCTATGTGTTGTGTATATAAAGAATAGGTGTCCATCTAATGTTATAAAAAACAAGGCTCCCTATGAAATGCGGTATGGCCACATTCCTTCGGTGATGAATCTCAAGGTTTTTTGTTCCAACTATTATGCCTTGATACCTAAGGAACAAAGAAACAAACTCGGTGCAAGGAGTCACAAATGTATCTTCTTGGGGTATTCAAACACCTCCAAAGAATATTGTCTCTTTGATGAAGTTAATAAGAATTTTATAATATCCAAGATGTGATATTTCTTGAAACTTCCAAGATTGACAATGTTGTTGAGTGGCAGCTTGATCGCTTGGATAGATTCGGACATGCAAAGTATTTTCAAGAGTTTGATAATGAGATTCCGCATATTAAAGAGGGGAGTCCCTATACTAGATCAATCTATGGAATCTTCTTCTGAAATACTCTCTCGCCCTCATGAATCTCCAACCACTAACGACACTTTGAGTGATGTGATTGACATAATTGGGAGACTAAATCTTGATTCAACTCCATCTCAGTCAACTGAGCAACTTGGGTCACCTCAGAAAGGTCCTCCAAAATGGTTGACAAGGACACTTGAAAGTGTTCGTCCTTATGAGTCTGGAAAGACAGGAACAAGAAGCTCAACCAGACATAATGGAGGCGATGTAAACAATCATGATTCACCTGTTGATATGGATGTTTCTTATGATTGTGAATTGAATTTGTCTATAGATTTCGAACTAACTTCCTTCAAAGAAGCCACTTCTCATGATGAATGGAAAGAAGAAATGCAGAAAGAATATGATGCTTTGATAAAGAATGGCACCTGGAAGCTATTTGATCCTCCATTGGGAACCAAACCCATAGGTTGCAAGTACGTCTTCAAGAACAAGTATAAAGCAAATGGCTAAATTAACAAACATAAATCCATGCTTGTTGCAAAAGGTTTTTCATAGAAAGAAGGGGTCGATTATGAGGAAAATTTTTCCCCTAGAGAAAAATGGGCTACCATCCAGAGACTATTTGCCTTGGCAGCTCGGAACGATCATAAAGTACATCAAATGGTTGTAAAAACTGATTACTTGAATGGAAATATGAAAGAGAATGGTTTGATGTCCCAACCAGAAGGATTTGTTGTGAAGGGTCAGGAACACAAAGTATGCAAGCTTGTACAATCCTTGTATGGCCTCAAACAAGCACCGCAAGCCTAGTACAAGAAGTTAACTAAGAATCTTCTAAAACTCAATTTGAAACATTATGATCTTAATGATGCAACCTTGTTTATCAAGAAAGTTAGAAAAATAATTGCATATCTTGTGGTGTATGTAGATGATCTTACAATGAAAGGGAACAATAAGAGCTACATTGCATCCATAAAGAAATAACTAAGGAAAGGTTTTGAAATGACAGTTTTGGGCTATGTTCACTACTATCTTGGTATTGAAGTAACTGAACATCTGAATTTTATATTCCTCTCTCGGGAGAAGTACATTCAAGATTTGTTGACCAGGTTTTGCATGGTTGAGTGAAATCCTTTGACTGCTCCAATGGAAAATAACTTAAAGCTCACATCCACTAAAGGAAAAGAATTTGAGGATGCAACGAAGTATAGACATCTTGTAGGAAGTCTCAACTACCTAGATACTACCAAACCAGACATATCATTTGTTGTTCGAATCCTCTCCATGTTTATGCAAAATCCTTGTGAGGGTCACTGGTCTGCTGCAAAAATAGTTCTAAAGTACTTGAAGGGAACTCAAGACTTTGCACTCAAGTATACACGGGTGTGTTACTTCATCTTGATTGGATACTCTAATTCAGACTTCAATGAGATAAAGAAATTTGGGTATCTACTTCAAGTTATGTTATGAGTATTGGATCAGGAGATGTCTCCTGGAGATCATGCAAACAATTAGTTCCAGCATATTCCACAATTGAGGCAGAATATGTGGCAACAGTTGAAGCAACAAAGGAAATTGTGTGGCTCACGAAAACTCTGGAATATTTGCAGGAGAAACAAGTACATTCAACTCCTCTTTTGATTGTCAACACTACTACTATAAAGTTGGCCAAGAACCCAAAGTTCCATGATCAAACAAATCATATCAATACAAAATACCATCTGATTTGACACCACGTTGAGGCCAAAACAATCCACCTACGACATTGTTCCACAAATGAATGGACATCTTCGCTAAAACTCTTGGAAGGGAAAAGTTTGAAAGATTCAGAATGATGTTTGGACTCACCAACATCCCTTCAAATTAAGGGGGGGAATGTTGAACACCTGATCTTTGGGATTATGAATCCTATGTAAATATTGTAAATAGAAAAATAAGATAAGTTGGAATATAAAGAGACATTAGGAGATGAAACTCAATGGTCTCCCTCTCCTTGTATATAGTCATTTTCTATCTTAATGAAAATGAAACAAGTTATTTGTGGAGTTACTCCTGGCCATACATATATATAACTTATTAATAAAATAATTTAAATATATTTTCTCCCTTGAATTTTTTACATTTTTATTTTTTTATATTAAAATATTTAATTTATAAATAATTTAGTTTAATTAAAATATTAGAAAGGATTATCTCTCTTAAGGGGAAAACTTGAAAAATATTTGCACCTCAAAAGGATAATTGATCCGTGTGGACCTTGATAAATTTGCATTTAAGATAATTTGTGTTGGTTCTTTGTGTGTGTGTGTCGATTGGGGTTATCTTGGGTGGTTGGGGAAAATGCCTATTATCTTCCCCACCTATGTTCAAATCTTCGAAGTACACATACACACACACGCCATGTATCGACTCCATATTGAACATACAAAGAATTACATAACTCCTTTATTTGACCAACACACAAACAAATTGAAATGAAAAATGAAATGGCAACCATTTTTCAAGATATGTTTTTACATTATTTTTATTTTTAAAATTTAGTAAATATTTGTTGGAACTACAAGTTTAAGTTTTGTACTCTACACAATCCAAGTGCCTAAGAAGATTTTGAAGGTGTTGAACCCATTTATGTATTAAAAAATGCAATTTAAATAATGAAAAAAAATAAATATATATATATATATATATATATATATCAAATGTCAACTAGGATTTAAATCTTACTATATAAAAATTTTACCTATGAAAAAGGTTTGCACCTCAATAAATTGATCTCTTTGCACTTGATACATTCATGTTTAAAATAGGTTTATGTTGGTTAATATTTTTTAAATGATACCTATCAACTTCATATTAAGAATTGAATGAATTACATGTACTCCTTATTAAGAAATGATTGAAACTTTTTACTTTTAATTACATTTACACTTTATATGTATAAAATTAGTTTATTTAAGATTAACATTGAAATATTTTTCTTATGGTAAAAATTGGTTTTTCTTTTTATATATAGATATGAAGTTGATATTAAAAGACAGTCAAATATTTTATTTAACATTTACATTGAAATATTTCTTAAAAATAAAACAACTACATATCTTCCTAATATTCCAAGTTTTTACTTTAAATTAATTTATTTCTATATAAAGTGTTGAATTTTTGTAGCTATGGTCGGCCGTCATATGAAAGAAAATGGTAAATATAACTCCAATCTCATGTCGGCTTCGAAAGAGGGAAAAAAATTGTAAATTAATTTATTTGTCTCCAGAAAGTCAAGTCGGCCCCAAAAGTATAGGTCAACCCAGCCCAAGAAACACACCACTCTAGGGCAGGCATCCATTCTTCTCCTCAAGCAACCAATTCAGATCACTTATTCCATATTTTGTTCACATTTGGGAGTTTAGAAGGATGATTTCTGAGATGAACTGAAGTGACTTGAGGCACAATGAAGTTTCTCTAAGGAAATTGCAATTCTCCAAGGAAAGTGTAGGAAGCCGAAATTTCAGGTCGAATTTATCACAGTTTGACTAGGTTTTACTTGGGTTTGGTTGCTAGTCAATTTGATTGTATTTGACTCGAAAACTCAAATTGTATCTCTTTTTAAATTGGATTATTTATCTAAGAAAAGGTTGTTGGGTTTTTCCCTGGTTTGGGTTTTCCCATGATAATTTTTTGTGTCTCGTGTTTGGTTCTCTCTCCATGATTCCACTCTCATTATTGTCTTTACTATTGAAAATTTTATATCTATAATTGCTTAATAATGAATTTTCACAAGATAAATAATGAAGAAATTATTGGAATTAATTATCAGTCTATGAAATCATGAAAAATAAACATGGGATCGGAGCTTGGGTTATAGAGCGGCCATTAAAATCCAAGACACTTGTTGAATGGAAAAATTGCCTAAGTATTTATGTCTTATAAGAGTCAATCCCTACTTGTGTTCAAGTATGAAACAAAATCCAATTAGTTTGAAAGAATAATAAAGCTCTAACTTTGTTTAGAAGACTCGCATCCATATTATAGGCCGAAGTCTATAATAGGAGATCTCGGGTGCGCCAGGAGGCCTCAGGGATGATCTCAGAAGGGCTAAAGGGCCTCAGGACTAAGCCACAGGCCTAGAAGAAACTGAAAAAGACCTTAGTCCTAGCATCAAGGTTGAGGAACCTCAGGAAGTGCCCAGAAGAAGTTTGAAGTACCTCATTCAACGGAAAAGCCAAGTTGTATTTTGTGCAAAAGGTCTACTAAAGTCTATTTGTGAAAGGTGGTTGTAACCCTTAAATTGTGGAAAGTGTTATACATACATGTCATAGAAAGGGGCATCACATGCTCATACCAATTGAAGATTGATTAGTTCTCTTTGAAAACATGTTTTGGCTAAGGATTGATCAAATATGCATCAATCATTAGAGGAATTTTGAGGTAAAAAATGGGCCTCAAAACAAAAATGTACAACAAAAATCAACTTTTTAAGAACCAATAGGACTCAATATGATGATGTCAACCATGAGGGATGATTCAACATTTTTGGAGTAAAAAGGTAATAATATTAAAAAATAAAAATAAAATATTTTTTCAACTTTTATTTTAAACTTATCTCCCTACAATTCTACTCAAATTTCGAGTGGGAGCACTCATTGGATGTGGAATTTTATTTTTCATCCAAGAAGTACCCATGTTGCATACTTTCGATGGACCTACTACACGAAAAATGTGAAATACATGAAAAACGTTATTGCAATCACCGTTTTTCATGTATTTCACATTTTTCATGTAGTAGGGTCCAATAAAGGTATGCAACATGGGTACTCCTTGGATGCAAAATAAAATGTTGCATCCAATGAGTGATCCTACTTGAAATTTGAGTAAAATCGTAGGGATATAAGTTGAAAATATGAGTTGAAAAAATTATATTTTTCTTTTTTCCCTCCAAAACTTGATGAGGTAATCTAATCTTATTTTATTATTTATACTATTATTTTATAATAATCCTTAGGAGGCCCATTTTAGACCTCAAAACCTCAAAATTTATCTAATGAAGGCATATTGTTTGGCTCATAGTT
>APFE030551655.1:113586-133693 GCA_000404065.3 Pinus taeda | reverse complement strand
TTTGGTAAATCTCTTGGAGGGCTACAACTTGTTTTCCTCTCCATAAACTAGGTCGCAAACAAGAGGATTTGAACCTTGAATCTTTAAATTTTCATACATTTCACATTATTTTGATCGCCACTTGAATTGCCCAAAAGTATATGAATATTATTTTAGTTTATAAAAAATTATGTGTATGAAACAAAGGACAAATCTAAAGTAACTACCCGTTTCAAAAATAAATAGAAGTGTTTAATTTTTTTACAAAACTAGTTTGAAAGTGGAAAAATATATATTTAACTTATTTAAAATATATATATTTTAAAGTATAAAAAATATACTTAATTTTATTAAAAAAATATAGAAGAAAATATGATTTGAAATATTATAAGATGTTTGAAAGTTTGGTTATTTTAGGATAAACAAATTTAAAATATTAATGGTAATATCGTGGATTAGTGAAATTGGAGCTGTCAAACTTTTTTATGTTTAAATTATATGAAAAACATAATTATATTTATTTATATGTTTGTGGTGCATAAATATATTTTATAAACAGATATTATGGTTTTTATTTTAAAGATTGGTTAATTTTTTTTTAGAAAAAAATTGATTATTTTAAATTTATTTATTTTTATCTTTTCCCATGAGAATTGCATATGATGTTTTGCTAGTGTACATTTTTTTCGCTGAATAAAATTTATATTGCTTTTAAAACAAGAAATTATATGAAAGAATTGAAGGTTTTAGAGTGACCAGTCACCAAGGAAACCCAACCACATCCAAAAATATCCCTACCTAAGAGAGGCAAAAGACAAAAAACCACCTAGGAATTCAAAATATAACATACATATGCTAATATATGTGCCTTTGAGGCCATAAGATAAAAACAAGTAAACAAGAAATGGAGACACCAAAGACATGATAGGAGTAAGGAGACTAAGAAGAGGGGCTTGAATCCGTTAATGCAACTTGGATCGAGTCCTTGTTACTGCCTAGGAAGCAACCAGTAGTACGGTGGTTGCGGATCATAATCATTAAATTTGAATTTGAATTAGAATTTATTTGGTACCAAAAAAATTGATTATTTAAAATTCACCCAAAACATAGGGTAATATAGCTTTTATATATATTCAAATATATTATTTTCCCAATATTTTAATTATTGAAAATTTATAATTTTATATATTGAAAATGATAAAAAATATTTTAAATATTTTAATTATAAATATTGCATATAAAATTATATTATTGGACTAATTAGCTTAGTTTTACATTTCCTAATGGTAAATATGATAGTAGGTTTTAAGAATTTTTGTATTGATATAAAACTTAATATAGAGTTAATTTCCAAGCTATTCCACATTACAATAAACCATCTAAATTCCACATTAGCACACATTACAATGAACCATCTAAATTCCACATTAGCAAATATTTTAAATTCATAATGAAATAGTATATTAAGTATTTGTATTTGTTTTAAATATACACTCAAGTTATCAAATACTAAATTTCAATAAAAAAATCTAATTTAAAAAACAAAAATTTCTATTTACTCATAATTTATAAATTTTTCTTTTTAATTTAAATTTGATAACTCCACAAATTATAAATTAAATTTGATAAATTTACCTATGATAAATTATATACTTTTTACTTTACTTTAAAAAAACATAATTTTTTGAACATAATTATCATAGATTTGTAAGTATTTTATTTCCTCTAAATTTCTTATCGCATAAACCTACATCCACCATTATCAATTATTCATCTTGAATGGGATGCTCGAATCTGTAAGTATGATTAAAAATCTGGGAAGAATCTAGTATCATGAAATCTAATATCGAGCACATTTTACGAAAGCCGAGCTCGAATTTCCGTTTTGATTTGTAAATCTAATCGAAACGTCCAATTTATGAATTTTTTTCGCCGAATTGGGTAACTATGATGTGGATGTATATAATAATAAAATTTGGAAATTTTTTTGAAAGCGGACAAGGCAGAAACAGTGATGCAGAGGTTATTAGATTATGAGTACTGATTGCTATAAAATAGTGATGAAAAAGATGCAAAAGAAATAGTAAATTAGGGGAAAGGTTATAACAATTTCAATCCTCTCATAAAATGGCCAGGAGGAAAGGGATGAAAAAGAATAGTAAATTAGGTGAAAGGTTATAATAATCTCAATCTTCCCATATTAATCAATGGGATGAAAAGCATCAAAATGTCGGTGAGTACATACTAACTTATAAATTTTTATCGCATCTACAAAGAAAAAAACTGAATAGTAGACTTGCTATCAAAAAATTATTAATAAAAGCATGATAAACAAAACTGAACAGTAGACTTGCTATCAAAAAATATTAATAAAAGCATGATAAATTTTTTTAGCATATGAACAAAAAAAACCATAATAAATGCTGGAAGCCTAATTTTTTTTTGGGATAATACTAATAATTACAAGGCAATGTAAAAAGAGAACACTCCAAACATATTGTAAGTTAAAAGATAGTTTTTTTTTGTATTTTGAACATTACATGGAAACAAGTAAGATCCATAAGATTAAGTAGGAAAAGAAATCTAAATACAGGCGGATTGAAAAACTAAGTAAGATGTACTATCTGTTTTTGTTAGTTTTTATTAATATAAATTCAGAAGCGTTTTTTCCCTTCTAAAAAAATACAAATAAACAATATCGGCAATCTGAGGATTTCAAAAAGAAAGTAGGAAATTAATTGCATGAATTGATAATAACCTGCATGGTTTTATGATTCCACTAACATCATGAAGGATTGAAATGGGTCTCCTCCTATCCAGGAAAATATTCAGAAATCCTAAAACCACCTGAAAAACAAAATCTCCATCAAGTCCCCACCATGATTTGTGCAAATAAAAAAATCAAAATTCATGGATTCAATTCAACATACCTCCAGCATATTCATGGTAAAGTTTGGAATACTCGGCAGCGATCTGCTACCAACATATACATCTGCATACACAGTCAAGTGCTCGAACCGGACTTCGATCTTGGGCATGTCGATGCCCACTCTGCAAAACACCGCCAACAAAAAAATTCATAAACACACTAGAAAATAACTAGGAAATCAGACGCTTAGGAAATCAAAGAATAATAATTAGGAAATGAAATAAATTAAGGTGGGTGAGACTCTACTATTAATAATACTGCAAAATATTTTAAAAAAAGTTTTACCAACAAGCTAATTATGACACTGCGAAACTAAAAACATATAACTTAAAAACAAAAAAACTTTCTCCTTACTTGTCGATCCTGTTGCGGAGCTTGAGCAGAAATTGCTTGTTATCTTCGGCTGCAATTTTGAGCAATCTATCAATGAGAAGCTAGCGATCTTCAATGCCAATCCTGGCCACCTCGACTTCCTCATGGCCGCCCACATTAGGAGAATCCCCTTGCGGATGCGATCGTAAGTGGACAGTTTCTCCAAGGCCACCCACTTCAAGGCCTCTTCGTCGTCTTCGTTATCTCTACTCCTGGAAGATCTGGAGAACACATCGTCCCCCCCTCTCCAAATTCTTGAAGCGCTGTTACGTTTGCTCCCGACCCTCCGTATCTTAGAAGCTGGAATTGCCATGGTTTCTTTTCCTCACCCTTTCCTCAACTGCAATATAGAAAACACAATACATGAATCGATGTGTATAACATATTTGATTATGTGAAGTGATTATCTATTTTGATTCTTAAAAATAATTTGTAACAACGACTAATACCAGATTGGTACAGTAAACAATACCATGCAGAATATTATTTGTGACAACAACTAATACCAGATTGGTACAGTGAACAATACCATGCAGATTTACCTTGTTTCTGGAAATTCAATTACACAGAAAAGGAATAGAAGAACACAATAAGGAACAAGCATACAAGGTAGGCTGCCAGCTTGAATTTTGATGGTGGGAAATCTTAAATTTTTTCCCAGCACCGAAAATCTTGAAACGCCCAAAATCACCCAAAATTAAACTTAATTTTGGGCACCTAAAATCTTCAAACGCCCGCCCCCAAAATGCCAATTAATTTTGGGCACCTAAAACCGATCTTGAAACTTGATAGTTGAAATCTTGAAATCTTGAACATTTTTCCATTTTTCAAAATCGGGACCAAATTTCCATGCAAAGGGACGGTCGATGTAAATGGAAATGGAAAGAGAGTTCGTCTATGTAAACTGATTGGAGAGGTGGGCCGAATCTGCTGCAATCAAGAGGTAAGCGGGTCTGCAATTGGGATAAGGGTTGCAAAATGGGAGAAGTCTTTAAGTGGATTTAAAAATCCAGTTGAAAAGACACACATATCCCAAAGTCGAAATGGGGGCAGCACTGGGTATACTTCTATTTTGTCTTTAATGGATTTAAAAATCAATGCAAAGAAAAACGATATAAAGGAGCTTAGTACATTGAAAATGAACCAAAAGAAATGAAAATATACAAGCGAATGTTATAATATCATTCAGGATACTAGCAATATTAAACTCCAGTTTTCATCTAATTTACTTGCGTTACATTATGTACAAGTTTAGAGAAACAAGTATGTATTACAGAGAACGAACTAAGTGGCGGTTCATAATTAGTGAGCCACATGTAGTAACTCAAATGCACAAAACTGGGAGGAGAAATTGTAGTCTTCAGAATTTGTATTAACCCGCCAAATGAATATTAACAACTTATTCATTGATTAAAGCTTCTCCCTATCTCAACGATGGAGCAAAATGTCGTCGGCTGTTCACCGACAGACTTCTTCCGTTCAGGAATACTGACCTTCTTCTGTTCAGGAATACTGACGGTTTCCTCACCGTCACGTATGTTCACGACAAGCCTCCCATATTTATCAAATTTGATCATAGCCTTCGCCGCTTCTAGCCATGGAATGCCAAGCAGCAAATTATAGGAATCCTTGGGTTTATCAAATTTGATCATAGCCTTCGCCGCTTCCAGCCATGGAATGCCAAGTAGCAAATTGTAGGAATCCTTGGGATCTGGCATGCTGAGAACATGGAATGTAGTCACAATTCAAACCAGGCCAACATCAACGGGGATGTCCTCGATCACGCCTTCTGTAATTCTCTCATAATCTCCAGGAAAACGCAGAGCATGAGTACTCCACCTGGTGGCTTTGAGATCTAGAGACTCCATTACATGAAAAGGCATTATACTCACTTGGGCGGCACACCCCATAATAGCATCGCATACTACATTGCCCGCTATTACTACGTCCACAGTCATATCCATCTCCAGAGACAAATCAAAACCAGAGAAAATGATCGGCTGCAACACCTCAACCCTGACACCCTCCCACAACCCTCCCACAAGGCTGAAGCCAACAAAATAAACATCCCACATCCGAATCCAGTTCTTAAATAACACTCTTATCCTGGAGATAGAATCCCGCCATATGTCCAAACGTAATGTTAAAGGCACTACGTGGATGCAAATCTTGAGGACACGTGTGTGAATGAAGTGATATGCATGGATTCAATGACTCCATGGTGTGAAATTAGGATTGTCGATATTTCCAAACCAAACCTCTCGTCACCATAAAATTAATAACGTAATATAAATTTATGTTGTTCTGGGAGTAGATAATGAAGTAACTTTAGTTTCTTTTTAAATATTTATAGGATTTATGTGAAGTTGGACTAGTTTTATATTTGTGGGATTTCTTGAAAGGTGGATTGGTTTACTTTTATGTGCTATCAGCGAAAGTCGAAATATCCAAAGTTTTCGTTGATGCATGAATAAAAACTTTAGGATATCCAAAACTAAATTGCATTGGGATGCATGAGGGTTGCAATAAGACCCCAAAAGCTATGGACCAATAAAAAAAACTTAATACATTTTATATTTTTTTTTTACTAAAACTTTGGTTAAAATTTTGGTGCAGATATATATTTGTAGTCAAACAAAAAATTAATATGCATTCAACACGATATCGATCGCTAATAATCCCAGGCAGGGACTAATAAAATGCATAGTGCATTCAATCATTTGCTAGGAGTGCTAATGGAGAGGAAACGAATACATACTTCATGTATAAAATCAAATATGAAAAATCTAATGAAAGATCAGAGATTGAGATGACTTTCAAATAGTATGTTGGCTTAGTTTTCTTGCATGAAAAGAATTGTTGTTCATGTATATAAAAAGTAGAAGAAATTATTATTAGGTTGGGAATATTTTATAATAAAAAGAAGTTGTGTAGCTTTTTTTTCTATTTTGTTGAATTTTGGAATTTAGAAATGATGATGTTAATAAAAAAAATATTTTAATATCAATTATAAACAAAGTGTTTTTTATATTTGTATAATTTAATTAGTATTTAACATGGAGTTAATATTTGAGATTATATATAAAATAATGGAAAGTAAACATATTTATTATTATTATTATGTAGAGAGACATTTTTTACAATATTTCAATGTAACATGGAATTGATATATAGCATTTAAAATATATTATAATAAAAAATATTCAATATTAGTTTTAAAATATATATTTCAATTCTCGCTTTCCAAAAAAACTTAGTACGAAGTTTGGTTAACTTATTTTGTAATTAATATGCAATTCTTTCTACACTGAATAGTGAGTTGATAGACACCAATCAAAAATATATCAATAAAAGGTATTTCATTTTATCCACTTAATTAAAATGATTTTATATGGCTTTATATTTAAGAAAAAATAATAATAAAAGAAATTTCAATATCAATCATAAATCAAATATTTCAATTACAACATTACTTCAACTATTTCAACCGACATGGACGTGGAAGTAGACATCTAAAAAATAATGGTAACAAAAGGAATATTTGAATGCCATTATAAATATAAATTTCAATGTCCAACTTAGATTATATTATTTTGCATCAGCTTTATGTGTGTGCACAAGTTTGTTTGTGTGTGAATTGGGTTTATTTGGAGTTAGTAGGAGGAATGGTTGTTACCCTCCTACCTTGGATCAATTAATTGAGTTCATATCTTCACATCTTTCTATTTTATGGACTTTGAGCCCTACCTAATATCTAACCCTTAACTATCTTGTAGTTCCCTTCACATACAAATAAATATAAAATATTTCAATAATGTGGTGTTTAAACTAAGTAAGAGGTGTAATTATTTAGGTGGAGCTTTCTTTTGATCTTATACCCAAATTTGTTGACTTACAATTGTTTTCAAGCCTATTGTTTATTTTCCAATATCCATTTTTCATTTTTCGCAATGTTGTACTTCCAATTCATATTCTAATGGAGCTCAATTCCTACATAATTATTTGAAGGAAATTCCTCCAAGTAACTATTGTCAGATATGAATGTATTATAGGTTATCTTTAACATTCAATTATCATTATTTTAATTTTCAGTGTTAAAGGTCATACTTATCTTGGAAAAAAAATCTTAGACTCTTAGTTGTTTGCTAATATCAGGAAAGCTTATTTCCAAAAGAAAAACATCGTCGTCATAAAGAAGAAGATTTATGACTGCATCAATAAACATAGGTCCAACACAATTTCGACATATCACATTGAAAAATTAAACCAAATAATATTAGTGTTCAAAATTTCCACAATAATATTATTAATATTTCACCATCTATATCCAAATCGATGACGAGAACAAGTAGTGTATGTATATGTATATATATATATGTATATGGGGATGGTTTTTCCAAGTTTTAAATAATTAAAATATATACCTAATGAGTCTAGTTGTATATATATGTTAATTTTTAAATTTTTATCTATGTGTTTGTGGGGTGCGTTGATTTTTGTTCACTCCTTTTTATTATTGGTTTTTTTATAGATTTTCTCGCAATAGGAAGTTTTGAAGTGTTCAACTCTAAAATATTATAATTTTAAAAAGGAGTATTACTCTTTTTAATCAAGGTTGGAATTAATATTTTTCTCAAGACAGTTGAAAAAGAAATAGCAATTTCATCCCTTAAAAATAGGGGTGATCATAGGGTAACCACTTTTCCCTTTTTAAGGTTTATATTAAAATTTTATTTACAAAGGTATTTGGGTTTGAAAGTTAAAAAAAATGTAGTTTTAATTTGAAAGACAAAAAAAATGGTGTTATTGTTAATGTTACTTTTTGATTTTGGATTTTTTTTCAAGAATTGTTTTAGTAAACATAATATTTTATTATCTGAAATTTGAATAGATGCATAGCACTAAGAGAAATTACATTATATTTTTCAACCCAATAACCATGCTAACATGGCATATAAGAATTAGGAAACAAAGACATGTAAAAATAAGTAATGTATCTACCAAACATATAAAATTCAACTGAAGGTTGGTTTTCTTGGTAAAAAAACCAAGATTACCTATTAATTCTAACCTAGTAGTCATAAAAACTATGGAAATAATAAAAATAAGTGTAAAGAAAATCAGGCATGGAACATTGGTACTAGTTTTACAAATGAGTGGATATACAAGGAATAAAATGTTGGTTGCAAAGCCCAAGCTCAAGAGAAAATATCACACCTTTATTTTTAGCAAGCTACTTACAAAAGGAAAGAAAAATGCATCCATCCTTTTCAACCCTGTCCAAATGTGCACGCATCTATAATATTTCAACCTCCTATCCAATTAGAATGTTCATTACCATTAGATTCATATGCCAGTCAAGCTCTATAGTTTTTATAATTCGTGTAATGGATGTGATTGATACATATTTTTGGAAAAAAATGTAGTAATTGTGCCCTTAATATCCTCATCAATGAGTGAAACTCTTAGATTAAACCTCTTCCTTAGACATATTCAATTTCTTCCTTTCTATAAAGGAAACTTCTTTATGAAAGCGCAAAGTGGCCTCCTTTGTTTTAGATTTGGCCATTTTCCATTGAATTGGGAGGGTGGCCATGATGAATAGGATTAGGGCAATAATGATGTGTTAAAACCAGTAGTTACAAGGCAATTCATGTGGAAATATAGTAATTTTATACCAAAGGAGGATCAAAATAGTCATGACAATACGTAAGGGGGTTTTGATCCATAATCCATCGCATGGGAGGGTGACCATGATGAATAGGATGGGGTAAATAACAATCTCTTAAATAAAACTAGTAGTAATGTTAAATCGAAGGATGATCAAAATAGTCATGACAACCAATAAAGGGGTTGAGACTAAATTTTGAACCATAATCTAATGCTAGAGTGGATGGTTGGGTTGCACATTTTCACTATAAATTTATATCTATGCCAAAGGTGCCAAAATAATAAGCAAGTGATTTAGATGCTACTATAGCCAAAGGCCTAGCACTAGAGGTGTAATTACCATAATGATATGAGCTTAAATTTGCATGTAGAAAATGGCAAGTGTCCTCACATTGTAAGGATTCTGCATCACTCACTATCTCCTATTTTATTGATCCTTCAATTACCCAATTCATGAAATTTTCATAGCAACATTAAGAAGATGTTAATACAATAGTTGCAAAATGTGGTAGTTTTAACCTCCAAGAGAAGGATATTACTAATACTACCATTTCTAAAAATGAAAACAAAAATAACCACTAAATATAAGGTCAAATAAAAATATTCTTAATTAATATGTTCACCTAAATATAGGCCCTTATTTTCTTAGACCAATACATTAATAATATGCACAGAAAGAAATAAACTTCAAAAATGCAACTTCCATCCTATTATAGCTAATTTTATCAAATGAATACAAATTATATTAAGTGATAATATTATTTATTACGTCGTAACGCATTTCCCTTTGAGAAGAACTCTCCTAGGTGCCACTCTACACCAATTTGCACAATTAGATATTTTGTTAGACAATTGAAGAAAGACATGTCGTCGAATTGGAAGAGTATTTCTTATTGTTAATTTTAATTAAATATTTGTTGGTTATTAGTTACAATGACCTCCCAGGGTTTCATTTTAGGTTTTATTTTTCTTTATTTTCATTTCTATGTGTTATGTATGCAGGAGGTCTCGGTTATCTGCATTACATTAGTTGTCTGCAACAATGGTTGCCCATGTTGTGATGAAGAACATTGGGTAAAAAACCAAAAAACGGCAGGGGCTAAGGCTCCCAGTATATTCTCCAGGACCTCGGCCAAGTCTATGAGTTGTATCCTATCCAAGGAAGAGCTCGAGGTTGTCAAGAAAGCACATTTGAAACCCTGGCCAATCATTGAAACTCTAATTTGAATGAGCCAATTGTGAAAACATAGGTAGAAAAGAAAGGTCGGTAGAAGATGCCAATAAGTAGGACAAAGAATCCACCAAGGGTGTTAATAAGCTCTCTGCAAAAGTTAGAGAGGAGAACGACAAGAGAACTGACTTAGAGAATAAGGAAATGAATATTGTAATGTAGGAGGGTAAGGATAAAGAACACCATGATGAGCTGGCTCAATAGAATGTAGTCATTGGTGAGAAGAGCTATGGAAATGAATTTTCTGAAGGACCGCGATGCCATGAAACCCTTGCTAATCATTGAAACTATGAATTCCTGTGAGAAAGTCATCAAACAATATAAATATTTCAACGTGCCCGAGAAAAGAAGTGCGTACTCATTGTTTTAATTTCCATCTTTGTTTGACATTTTAGAATATATTTATTTTATGTTTGTTTCATTGTTTTGCAAATACATCAGTTAACTCTCTCAGTGTCAACTATTTATTACCATAGCTTGAACAATTTCCTTATCTGTGGTCTTTACGTTGTTTCTAAAAGAGCCTCTCATTAGGGATTCTCCATGCAATTCTAGTGATCGAAATTCTAGAGGTTGTATCTTAAATCTGTCAATTTTATAGAAGTGACCTCTTATGAAGTTACATTTGGCATGTATTGTTCTTTTTAGGAGTAATGGTTTATTGTTTATCCTTCTTGGAAATAGCAAGACCTATGAAACTCTCTTTGTCAGTCCATATGGAAAATCTAAGGTGGAAATTATAAAAATAGTTATGATCAAAGAAAACATTACATGGATAATTTTATTAACAATCCAACCAACAAAACATCCCCAACATTGAATCAACCACTTTGTAAAACACTATAAAATGTCAATTGGTTCAAGTGTTTCATTTCCCTTAAGTCTTGAAACGCTAAATTACCCACTTTATAAAACATTTTAAACTGTCAACAGAGTAACATTCAATTTTAGTCAAGCATCCAAGAGAAATCTAGAAGTTGGAGGAACAGGTGAATGTTTATGTGCATGGCCACAGTCTAAGAGAAACCTAGTCCTTGGACGGGTAGGGGAATGTTTATGAGCACAGTCACAATCCAAGAGAAATCCATACCTTGGAGGGGCAAAGCAGTCAAGAAGGAGAAAATTCTAGGGCAAGTAATGTCTTACACAAGAAAACTAAGGGGAGTGGTGGACACAGTGTTTAGACATGACCATGGTCACATTTGAGGAATGTTGAGCCAAGTTTTTGGGCATCAAACATATATGAATGTCTTAGCATTTTGGCATAGAAGAGTAAAGGAAAAAAATATTATTATAAACCATATGAATGGGGAACGATAAATTCTTACTATAGACCATATTCATTAGAAAATATCACACATAATTTGTGAATATCACATGCAAGGTCTCTTGGAAAAAAGAATTATCCAACTTATTAGGGGAAAGGTGAATCCTAACAAGAATTTTCCTGCCCAAAGTAAAATAAGGAAAGAACCCTGAGGAGGTAATCTTTAATATGGTAGGGAGATAATCATGAATGAGTTTCGAAACTCTATTTTCACATAAGAAGAGATATGGGCATCTATAGTCATCAATATGTTTAAGTGTTTAAGTTATAATATATGTAACTACTTAGCGTATATGGACATCTATAGTCCTAAATATGGATGATACTAAAAACGTAAATGTAAAAACATTATTAGAAAAAGACCCTAAGAAAGTTACGAGTAGAAACACCACAACTTAAAGTACAAAATTTGTCAAGAGGAGCCTTGAGATTAAGTTTGGCCACAAATTGTGCATGGAAATCAATGTATTCATTGAAAGTCAATGTACCAAGGAAGTTGTAAACTAGTTTCCTATTGATGGAACATCTTGACTTTCCATCAATTTTTCATAACCCCTCTCTCAGTGTTAATTCTCACAAGATCACACATTTTATCTTCTGAATTGCAGTGTCTACATTCCTTGCATTGTATAATAAATATAGGAATCACCTTGTCACCTAACTTGAGGTAAGTTATCCCTTCTCGAACACTCTCAACAATGTTTTCTCAACCGTTGCCACAATTGGGCAGCAAATAATCACCAGGGATTTTTTTCCGTGAAATACTGCATTCTTGATTGAATTATTATGTCAAATACATAAATTCATAGCTAGAATAGAGTGGATACCCAGCTACTTCATGTCTGAAGATGTGGGGAAAGAGTGGAAGTTCACCCTATAGATTAGAGATTTCTTTACTAACAAAATTTAAATGAAGCCAAAGAAACTAATGCTCTAGGTCAACTGTTGCTCCATATATGTGGGTCAAGGAAATAAGTTAGATTTAGTTTTGTATAGGTATTTAAATGGAAATTCCCACTAGTTTTTCATGTCCCTCCCCTACATTTGAAGCACACAACATGAGATTTCAGAGGGATTCAACATCCTCCTTTCTTTGGACATTCTACCATAAGAGAAAAATATTAAAGTGTGTAGAGATTATCAAAGCAGTAGATGGAGTAAGAAATGACACAAACCTGAAATGCACAGGAGCATAGGTATGTAAGAATACTTGTGTCTTTTTGGTATTTATTTTTTGATAAATCCATTCCATCACATTCTTCATAGATCTCTCAAATTCAATAAGCACATCTAATGTCATTTTTACTGTTTCTCCTTCCTAGAAATAGCAAACCCTGTGAAACTCTCTTTGCTAGTCCATATGGAAAAGTTGAGGTCCAAATTTTAGCAAGAAAAGAAGCTCTTAAATTTTAATAAGAAATAGAATGAATAGAAATAACTATGATTTTTTTTTTTTTTTATAATTTTCTTATTTTCTAATGTATTTTTAGAAAAAATACCAAGATATAGCCCCAAAATCATTTTATGGCACTTCGTGTGAGATAAAGCATAACTAGTAAGGAATTCACATTTGTGGGCCTGAACATACAACCATCATAAACTATGTCGTCTTCCATGAATAAAGCCTCCAGTAGACTAACAAAGAATCTAAATTTAGCAATTGTATTGTTGCCAAACTGGAAAGTAAAATCTTATCCTTTAAATTTCTTCTCAAAGTTCCACCAATGCCCTGTGTTGAAGACTAGAATATTTGCATCCTTCCAATATTAAGATGTCAAGTCAACAAAATCCAATTTTAGTGTAATTATAACTTCAGGAGGAGAGCTTTGAATAGTGTGGCCTTGCAAAGCCAAATATGGTGCATTGTAATATTCTACACTGCAATTGAACTCCTCAAATTTGAAGGAAACAGAATCCCCTGTGATTTGAAATGGGACTTCCATTCACCTCACATATTAGGATTTTGTTTGGAGCTGCCTCTGCTAGCATACAAATAAGTGATTCCCATTTGTTTCTTCAGATTCAATCACCAACAAAGACTACTCGACAATATTGTATCATATTTAGCATGTTGCTTACATTGAATCTGATATCACATAAAAGAAAATTGGTTTAGAAATAGAATATATATTTTCCCACAAAGGTTACTAGATTGTTCTTGATTCTCTGTAACATTCTAATGATGTTCAATTTGAAAATTTGTGAAAATTCTACCTTTTTCTTACTTGGAGTGTAGCAGGTAATCAAGATACCTCCATGACATCATCCAAATTTAATTATTTGGAGTAGGAGACACTAATGTTAAGAGAAAACAAAAACACTCTTCTAATATATGAATGTGTTTCAGTTACAATAGTAATGAAAATTTTCAATATGCTAGATTTATATTGGTTGGATGATTGTGTTTGAGTTACAATATTAATCAAAATTTAGTAAATGTTTAATTTCTATTGGTTGATTTGTTGCAGGTTCATTCTTCATTTTCTCAATGATTTGTGCAATTGCAAACACATGTTTATATTCATGTTGACATATACAAAACTGCATTTAAGTAAGAAGCATTATTTTCACCTTCTTATGCATTGTTTACTTGTTTTGTCCTTCAATTGATATGCAATGGTAGCCCACCTATAACCACAATAGATGTACACAAATTAAAGAAGTGTTAGATAAAAATGTCTTACCAACTAGGTATTAAATTTTGACCCCCATACTCAATTGGCATAAATACAAAAATAATTATGAAATATGTCTTCTCTCCAATTGGAAAAAGCATACCATTAATTGATTGAAGAAAATTAGCAATAATCCCTTAAAGACAACGTTGATTTAAAAAATTGGGTAAGAGAGGAATGGTGATGGACACAAAATATCTTAACGATCTTGTTAAAGTTTCCCTAGCAAAAACAAATTATATGTCTCCGATTTAGCAAAAACTAAACCAACAATGAACTTGGCCATCTCCTACTACAAAGGCAACATAAGCCCAATCAACAAGACATGTTGGCATAACTACCTAAACAACAGATGGGTAAACTGACCCGCGACTTCCTTGACCAAGGGAGAAACATAAGGTGAAAAAAAAAAAAAAAAACACCATTCTTTACCTAGTAGCAAAGGCAAAAAAAAGTAAATCACAACCAAAATATTACAGGAGGCTCAAGATCATCTTTATGTAGTCACAGTGGCCAACAGAAATATTTGTAATTAATAATATACTTAATTAAGAAGATAATTTGTTTACTGGTGAAGATTTTATACTCCAAGAGGGTTTTATTCATGTAAATTACTATGTTACTATGTGTTTCTATTTCCCTTTTATACCTTTTGTATGCATTGACGGTAGACGTTGCAAGCATGAAATATTGTAGAGATTAAGTTGGTACTGTAATGCAACATCAAAAACACTTGCAACCAATATCCAATGTTTCATCACTGAAATTCAGTCTCTGCTAAATAAATTGATGGAAGGTACTAAAACCATGAAATATTTAATATTGCAAAGATTAAATTAGTGCAGCAATGCAACATTAAAAAAACTTACAACCAATATGAAGTGTTACATGACTGAAATTCAGTTTTTGTAATTTTAGTTATGTGATTTCATATAAAGTCAACATTAAAGCCAAGTTCAAAATTAATTAAGATTAATGCTTGTATGGTTAAATATAGGAGTAGATATGAAAAGAACATAGAACCTATTCAGCCAAAGTTGGAGATATACAGACAACAAAAATGAAAGAGTTTCCCCATGAAAAGAAATACCAAGAGGAGCCAAAGGTTAGGTTTTCCAGTTGGAATGAAAATTTTTTGTGCTAATAGAGATGATGATTGATCTCATAAGGAAAATGGCCAAGAGAAAGGAACACTCAACAACCTCTGAGCTAAAGAGGAAAATCCTGACCAGGAAGACACGAAAGTTAAGAAACCTGAAACCTCCATTAATGACGTGGTTTATTATATATTCTTTATTGCACCATTTAAGGCAAGATCAATGTACCAACCTTCGATGGACATGTTGATGGTGAAAATATCAATGATTAGTTCAGGCAAGTGGAGGTATATTTTAGTGTCCATGGACAAAAAGGTGAGGAAAAAATTATACTTCGCTAGGCTGAGAATGAGTAACCATGCATTAGAATGGTGGGAGACCTATATGGAGTATGAGTCCACAAAATAACAAAATAAATCCCCATTTGCTTCTTGGGATTTGAACCAATTTTATCCCATAAGCTCTATCAAGAGGATCATCTAATTAAATGATAATCCCTTACCAAAATGATTGAAAAAATGGCCAAAACTAAGAAGCAAACCATTATGTTAAGCATGTATTAACGAAACATCAAGCAGGCTTATGTGGTTGCATCAAAAAGGAACTAGCCCTCTTCGAGGTAAAGAAACTTGACGATCTCTTTATGGAGGAATTTTTTATTGAACCCACGGAGAGGAAACCAGCACATAATCGAGTAATAGGAAACACAAAGGAAGGTACCCTACCACATGAAAGGAGCAGTCTGGACGGAGACTTAAAATGTTGTAATTCAAAGGAAAATCGTTAAAATCATTGCAACTATTATGGTATAGATTGACATAGTGAGACAAAATGCTTGAAAGTTTCCTTGAAATTGCATCCTAAAAATCAGAAGAAAGCATCAAAGCAAGCTCTCACCAATATTTAGGGACAATAATCAGAATGTGAATCCAATATGGATGTCAAGATTGCTTGTATGAGAATGCAGAAACCACTAGCTAATGAGGATAAGTTGAAAAAATTCAATTCCAAGAGAGAATAGGTGTTCTACATCAAGATCCAAATGAAGATGTTGAAGAAGCTCATTGTACTATTTTCCCAGTGAAGTCAGAATATTATGATCTCATAGGCGTTGGTGAAAAAATTGAGATTAAATACTGACAAGCATCCAGAACATTGTCAGTTGTAATGGCTCTACAAAACAATGTAAGTTCAAATTTGGCATATCAGTTTGTTTCATTGATAAAGCGAGATGCAATTTAGTCTCATTAGATGTCTGCAAGGTAGCCTTTTGCAATAATTTTGTGGGATCGGGATGCCATACACCTCAAATGGAAACACAAATATAGGTTCATTAAAAGATGGAAATTCATTCCAAGTTGATGCGTATAAAGGTAATTAGAAAATATATTTGGTTTTACCCAATAATGTCAATATATCAATCAATGAGAGAATGTAACTTGTAATAAAAGTTATCAAACTTCAGAGCCATAGGGGGCAGCTCAATTGGCTATCGCAATGATAATGAAGTGCTATGTAACAATAAATTTGAGGTTCAAATCCCCTAATTTACACGTGTTTGTGGAAGGGGCATATGTAGCCTCTTAAAGGTTATAGTGGTAGTAGTCGAAATCAACTCTACGTCACGTGAGTACAAAACTATCCTAGTTGTTGATTTCCTTAGTCATTGAAAGAAAAAAACATAAACAATTATCAAACTTCAGGATAATCAAGCTCGAGAACCAAGTCTTCAAGTACGAGTTTGCCTACAGAAAGAGAGGTGAATCAGGAAATATATCTTTAAATGGTTGCTTTCCTCCAAAAAGAGGTGAAACATCGAACGCCACTACCGCTCAACTCAATTGAATTTTTGTGAGACTAAGAACGTTAAAATTGAATTTTTGTGAGACTAAGAACGTTAAAATTGAAGAGGAATGATCTATAACAGATCTGAAAAAGAAGAAGCCAACAATAAACATATCCCTCTCCAAATGTAGTGGCAGAATAAACCCTGTCAACAAGGCACATTAGCACCATGTTGTTATAAGTACGTAACCAATGGATGAGAAATTGGCCTATGACTTTGATTGCCAAGACATAAAATAGGTCATTCTTATTCTACATCAAAAGGAAAAATAGAGAGGGTGTTCTTAAGCTATTGTTGTAGGAGACTCAAAACCATATGTATGTAGGCATGATAACCAAATGTGTTGAATATGAACAAAAAAAATTGTAATCATTAATGATCTCTAATGAAACATAGTGTTTGTTTGGCAGTGCAATTTTCATATCCCAAGAGGATTTTCTGTGCCTAATGTGTGCATACTTTATTTTTATTTTTCATCATCATTGCACTAATATTTGAATGCAAATAATTTTTACTTCTGTTAATGTAATTTTAGATTTTAGTGTTACTATACGCCTACTAGAAGCACTGTTCTTTGTTTCTATTTCCGTGTTAAAATTGCTAACACATTGATGGCATGCACCAAAAATAGAAAATGTTGCACGATTTAAGTCTCTATAGAAATGCAGTGGTAAAAACTCTTACATTCAACAAGAAGTATTGCATCACTAAAAGGAAATCTCAGTAGTTTCATATAAACATAGGTAAAATGAAGCTACCCTACTGCAAGGATCAGAGCAACAAAAAATTGATAGAACAAGAATACTTCTATGAAATTAGAAATACACACTAGGAACAAGCACTAAAAATACCATGAAAATTACTCATTTCCTTGAAATAAAAAGTAACACATGTCAAGTAGTATGTGATAGTAAAATACAAGAAAATGGGCATATACCACTAGAAGATTTAACAGGTAATGAGGAGTATGTACGACATGAAAAAATTAACAATGACAGTTATATCCTTCTTAGAAAAGAAACAATTTCAACAAAAACTACATCTATAGAATTTGTATAACATTTACCAATTAAAACATATATGAAAAATTTATAGCTAACCCAAATTGTTTTGCCAAAAAAAGGCTAAAGACCAACTCTCAAAAATAAAACATTGGTTGTGTTAAAACTTACTTGTCCTATAGAGAAGGATCCTTCTCAATTGGTAGCTTATAATGCCATTTTCACATGTTCATTTCTCTATGTTTAACATGGAATTATGCCCAATTTACCCCAAATAGTTCTTAGAAGATCCTATTTTGATCTAAAATAGAGTAGAGGTAATCATATTAAAAACTTCTCTCAGAAATTAGAAAGAACACAGCGTCTTGCCCATCTTATTCACCAAACCCAGAGTCGCGAAGTCATGTGATTGTGGGAAACAAATGCTTGGGGTACTTGAATTAGTGAAGGAGTGTGAATTATAAAAACTAAGAAAATGATATCCAAGCTATAAGGGAAAACCAAGAAAAGAAGAAGATCTAAGCTATAAGGAAAGACCATAAAAGATTTAAGGATGGAAGAAGGACGTGAAAAAATAAAATGGTGAAAAAGTTCTAAATGGTGGATATAGCTACAGATGAAAATGAGTACAACTGAGTATAACTCAAGTAGTCCTCGCTACGAAGGATATTTATTTAAGGTAAAATATTGACACTGATTTCATAGTTGCAGTTAAGATGAATCTAGAATTTGAACGTGCAAGAAAGAGGAGAAAATGGAGAGAATAAAATTTGGGTTTCAGCCATATGAAGACAAATAAGGGGCTCTAAACAAGTTAATACCCAAAAAGACCAATAGTTTTCACCTTTTAGGATATTCTATTTTTGCAACTTTCAACAAGGATTGTCAAGGTTTGGATCAGTCAACAAGGAGAAAATTGACAATAAAACCTGCAATCAACAAAAAATTTTGTTAGAGAGACAATATTGAAAAGAGATAATTAGAAGAAACTCAAACGTCATTCTAATCATTTTTAAAAAAGAATCTATGTAAGAGACTATATGATGCAATCACATCCCATTCATTCTTTCTATCAACTAGATGGCATAATGCCATTTCTATAAGAAATATGATATAGGGGAATTTGTAAATTGACTATGTGAAAAGATCAAATTAGTGTCAGCAAAATGATGTTTAGAAAAAGTATATTATGTGTTAATTCATAAGTTGATAACATAATGCCTTTCTTGTAATACATGTGACAAAGAGGCATTTTTAAGTTAACCATTCAAAAAGATCAAATTATTGTAATAGCAAAGTCATCTTTAGAAAAAGTAGGTTTAAGAATATTAAATATCAACAAGCATGAAAAAGCATGATTATATTCATGCTCACATCCCAATTGTAAAAGGTTACCCATAACATAATCAGATCCTACAGTCCAAGAACATATCTATGCAATAACTTTAGCAGAGAGTGATAGTAACATTACCAGCAACTCCACATGACCTCAAAATTTAAGATAAAGCTACTTTTCATGAACTTCATGGGGAAAAAATCCAATAGAAGCATGCATGATTGTCTCTTTCAAAACCCATAGAAGGATTTTGAATGTCTATTGGGAGGCATATAGTGCATTTTATTCAAAGAAAAGTTATGTGAAAAGTTCTTAAGTTTTTGATTCATTAAATTGCATATTGTAAATGGTTTTTGTAGTGTGAGGTTGATCTCTATGGATGTTACTATAATTAGAGAAACCATAAAACTTATGTTCAGGGGCTATGAAGTCTAAGTTTCATCAAAGCATGTGTAGAGGAGTCTAATATCAAAGAAAAAGTACATGGTTCTAAATTGATCTTAAAATATCCATTTATTTCGTATGTAGGGTAAGTTTCCTAAATCAATGAAATTACATGTTGCCATGTTGGGTCCCTATAATACTAGTGATTACCCCATTACTATGGTAGTTGTACCCCTTATTAATATTGTTGTGCCCCTATT
>APFE030551655.1:32418-110678 GCA_000404065.3 Pinus taeda | reverse complement strand
CCTATATATAGAAAGGAGGTTTTGTCATTTGTATCATCGAAGAATTGTTCATTTATGTAATGTAAAGGAGGTTTCCCCATCGAAGAGGCTGAATTCTAAGGCGTTGATCTATCTTTTCTATCTTTTCTTGAGCTGGTTTCATAACATGCCACCAATCAATGCAATGTAATGTTTGTATTCATAGAGACTACCACAAAGTGGTCTTCATACTAATTCAATCCCTAGGCTTATCAATGGATTTCCATTGATGTTATAGATATGTAATTTGTCTTCTGAGATTCAGGGTGTGATTGCTTGTTGTTGCATTTATTCTTAAGGTTTGTTCTAATTTCCTAATCATATTTATTCATCCACGGCATTTTTGACTATTCCCATATTTTTTTGGTGACAAAAGCTAATGTCCATGCTAATATCCATCTAGTTGATCAGACAGGTAAAATAAACCAAGGGAATGGGGCATTGAAAAGGGTTCTCGAGGCTATAGAAAATGGGGATGGTACACTCCCTAGATCTTGATGTGAATTGGACAAGTGGGATGTCATTGAAAGGGTGGTTGTATGTCATACTTGAAACTTATTTTGAAGGTGAAGAGCATTGTGAAACTTGCATTGAGGGATCTAAATTAGATGAAGAAGGAAATGGGAAAAAGGGAAATGTTGAGAAAGAGGATCTTGTGATGGAAAATATGTTTGAAAATTTGAAAAGTGAATCTAATGATTTTAAGCTTATAGTGGACAAATTTGATAAGGATCATAGAAATATAGGTTGTCGCCTACCAAATGAGGGGGATTCTTGTACCTTCATTCTATACTCAAGAACAAAAAATGCCTCCAACTCAGACTACTCTTATATAAGAGATCCAAAAAAAGAATATAAAGATCGTCAATCTCAATATCTGCAAATGGAAGATGGTGCTAATTATAGACAAGATCAAACTAAAGAATCTAGACAAGATCCAAAGAGGCTTAACTATGGGAGCAAGGTGAATACTATTTCTAAATGATTTTATCCCTTTTGAGGCAAACCAATAATTATTTAAAATTGGTTTGAAAATAAATGAATGTAAGAAGGGAGAGTTATATTCTCTCCCTTTAGTTCAAGCTCAATTTCTGATTTTGAATACTAACTAGTGAATTTATTTGTGCTTTTGTGTTCTAGCAATTTATTTTCCTTGCAAGTGTGCCTTTGAAGTGCATATTTTGAGAGATCCTCCTACTCTTGTGAAGTGTATTTTTGTTGGGCATGTCTTGCTATGACACATTCATCTGGATTTATCCTATTCAATAGTGGCTTTTGAGTGCAGCTAGATATAGTATATTTTGTTAGACATATCATGCTATGTCTTACATATGTGGGTTTAGTCTCTTCATTATCGGCTTCTGATGCACACAGTTCTAATGCACAACTTACTAGAGTTTTTTGAACCAAAATAGTGACAAATTTACTTCATACCTTTTAAATCATTTGCTTTCAATCACTGTTTCACTTCAAACCTCTAAAATTGTTTGTTGGAAATCATTGTGTCGACCTTCAAGCCTAATGATATCATTTGATATATTTTTAGTTTTGTGGCCAAGTGTGGAAGGAATCCTTTGACATGGTTGATTAAAGTGAATTTAACAATGTCAAAGTGTTGTATATGAAAGAACAATTCCATAATTAACCCTACTTTTTAGGACTTGCAAATTTTTACAACATTGCAAGGTTTTCGAACTAGTGGCATTGTCTTTATTTGCAATTCGTTGTAGCTGCAAGAGGGATTTTGTTTCAGACTCTAATTTCTCTTTATACCTTCTTTTACTTTTTATTTTCATATCTTTTTAGGTTTTGTCATGGTAGGCTTTGTTTCATCCTTCTGGATCTCAATATGAATAGGTCAATTTGTACATAGCATCAAAGTTTTTCTTTCCTTGTTTTCATCCTTTGCAGGGCAATTATACCTTGGAAATTGAGGTTACGCTAGAAGCCATTAATAATGTGGAACAAGTCAAAGCTGGTGCACACCCTTTGGAATGGACATCTAGGTGGACATGAATGGGAAAAATTTTTAGTTTTTCTTGAACATTTAACACCTGATTTGGCATTGAATGATGAGTACGATATTTCTTTGGAGGATGACTTCAATTCTTTGAGGACGACAAGACAAGATCAGATTTTTTTTAATTTGGAGTGGATATCAAAGTACTTTTTCTGTGCTTTTTTCTAGTGAACTAATCACCATTAAACCATAATTGAAATTTTCTCTCTTTAAGGATGACATATGACAAGCTATTGAAGAGTTTGAAGCTAGAAAGTTAAATTATTGTATACATTGAAATATTAATGGATGCACATGCAGATTGTATGGCACCTAGACATGCTCATAAATTTTTCATTTATAACATCCTTGTTTCAAAATGTTGCTTATCTTATACTACAACTCCACCCCCCCCCCCCCCTGTTCTCCATTTTTTAATAACTTTTCTCTCTTTGGGTTCTCCATAAACACATAAAAATGAATTAGAGTAGATGCAAGATACATGTTCTTTAAACCAACTCCAAGCAGTAGGACTATTTGCATTTGTGCGTTTAAAAATTGATAATCACAATACTTTATATGCAACTGATGGACACTAAAGAAACAAGTTTTTAATGTAATTGGAGTGTGTTATCCCATATTTTTTCTCTCTCAAGAATTTTTGAAGGTACTTCTTGGTGTGCACAGAGATTTCACTCAAAATAAAAATTAATGAATGCTTGCAAAGAATTCACATTTTCGCTGGAGACAACAATTTTTCCCTCGCCATCTCCAACAAACATTATGTTTGTATTTTGTTTAGAAATTCTCACGGTTTCATGGCACACTAGCTTTTACATATATTATATGTTTTTTATTTCGTAAATGGCAAGTGCCTTCTTGATAACGTCAGTCATGCTTATATAGTTTCCACTGCCATCTCGGGCCACAACACCATAAGGGTTTAAGTTTGCTAGGGAAATTTGTAGGAGTAAATGATCAGTTGTTGATAACCACATAGGGAATTCATTCATCTCACATCCATCCAACAATCCATAACGCTGATAGAATTCCTGAACCAGACCAGTGTTATTCCCCTCAACTTTCTTGAATTCCTGTTCTAGACCAGCGTTATTCTTTCTAACATCCGTCGAGGGGTTTTTGGAACTACAAACTTATTCGTTTATTCACCAGGCAAAGCATTATTTTTTTTCCAAGATTTCCGTTGTTATTCCCCTCATCTTTCTTGAATTCATAATCCAGGCTAGTGTTATTCTTTGCCAACATTCGTCGAGTGTTTTTTGGAACTACAGACTTATTCGTCTGCTTACCGGGAAAAGCATTATTTTCCAAGATGTCGTTGCTGAACAAGGTTTGGAACAGCGTCAGGGAATTGTTCATCAACTGAGATAACTTTTTGGATTCTTTTTGTATTTCATCTGTGAAATTGTGACTCGCATTGCCTCAGTTCTGGAAACCCTCAATGCAATGGGAGTCATAATTTCACCCATGGCATAACCTCAAGGAATGCATCCTGGTTTGTCAGAGCGACATTGAAGAGAGAGATGGATACAAGGCCATCATGTTGACCAGCGCGGCATTCAAATGATATATTGTATCATGGAACAACTCCACACAACCTTTTGAGCCACACGATCGTTTTTGCAACAGGAACAGGGCTGCAACATTAAGAGTAGGAATGCAAAAGTTGTTGCATGGTGGCTTTAACAAAATATTAGTTGATCAACACCAAGATATGTGACCTGCGTAGACATGCACAACTTAGGTGGTATACATACCAGACTCGACAATGGATATGAATATGAATTTTTTTATACATAGCTTACATAAATTTATAGTATTTCAATTGAAAATTTATATTAATTTGCAAAATGATAGAAGAAGTTTGAAAAAATAGTAGAAGTGAAGTTAAATTTATAGTATTTCAATTGAAAATTTACATAAATTTACATTATTTTAATAAAAAAATAATAGTTTTCTAATGAGTGGTTTACAATAACTAATTATTCATATATAGTTAATAATTCCAAAAATTTGGCACCCAATTAATTTGATTGGATGAAAATATAAGAAATATGTTTATGGAAAATATTTATAAATTTAAACAAAAATAAAATATAAACATATGCATAACCCTAATCATAAAATATAAGCATATGCATAACCCTAATCATAAATTAGATTGTTAATTTTCTTTAATGAAATTATGAAAATATTTAGCCTAAGTCATATTGCAAGAAATCTTGGTCCAACCAAGTTTAGGATTTGGGGTCTAACATTTTATGAGTATAATTGGCTTCAATTCTTCCTCTTCATCATCAAGTAGGAACTATAGCAGTGCTTTTAAATGAGCCCAACCACCAAAGACTACTTCTTTCTTCAACAACTTATTCATGTAATTTGGTAAGTTGACAACTTAGATCTCTAGCCCAATCTAGACCAGGGACACAATCCTTGATGCTCTACTACTAGAGAAGCTCTGGTATAGAATAGAAAGAACAAGGATGTGTATATTTCCACAAATAATATGGACACCAGAAATAAGATGGAAACCAGTCACAAGTACCGAAAAGCTTCACTTTATGGATGAATTCAATGACATGTGGGCTGAGAACAATGAACAATATAATAAGAAATTGGCTCTAGGCAATGGATTTACAAAGCCTTTCTGCAATGTTTTGTCCATTAATTTTGCATTTGATTCTTTTTACAAGGGAAGAAATAAGTACATTTTTTGTTATGAGTAGGATATGTAGCTTTGTGCCTAATTTCACTTTTATTTTGTTATTGGAATCTGAGAAGTGTTCCATTTAGCATAGATTACTTTTAAGTAGATTCACAAATGATGATAGTCTTGAAAAAGTATTTGGAAGAACAACTCTAGAAGTTTGAATAAGTTTTAATTCAAAGTAATAATACAAATAAATGGTAGAGCTAAATTTATTTATTACTTTTTGTTAGAGGAAGTAATTTATGTTGCAAAGTAAAAAGTTCTAGAGTAGCAAATGTATAAATTACATAACATATTAAGTCTTCTTCATCTATATTATTATTAGATATTCTATGCCTTAAGGAATTTTCTTTACAACATGTAGTGCAATTACTAGTTGTAACTTCACTAAATATAATGTAAAGAAAACAAAATAATACAAATTCATTTGAAATAATAATAATAATGCCAAAAATATGGTTATATTGGAATTGAATTTGAAAATTTTTAAATTTTTATAATATAAATGAGAAATATTTGATAATATTGAATATTCTTCATCTAATACATCATCCAACAGATAATATAGAATATATATGAATAGTGTAAATGTTTTTTCTATTTATTTAGTATATTGGCCTTCTAGTTTATTAAAAAATTATGTACATGTTATCCTCCACAATGTCGGAAGGTTGAGAAAGGAGATGGAGGAAGGTAACCTCAAACCACTTAGGGTTCAACAACTAGCCCTAGAGAGGGATCTCTCTATGAGCTCATAACCAATGATGATTGGAGTGCTAAAAAATGTTAGGCTAGTTATTGCAACACTAAGTTTTTACATATTTAGGGTTTGCTGGATCAGAGGTACAAATGAGGGAACTAGGTCAGGTATTCAAAAGTTCAGTTGCATGAGATATAAAGGAGAAGGGTAGGTGTGCCTTTGTGATAGCTTATGAGAAGACTGAGAACATAAAATAATATTCCTAACAAATAGAGCTTGATTACAAGAATTAAGTTTAATACCTCTGGGGAAAATCAATGAAAAGTATAGATATGGAAAAGAAATTATTTTGTCATTCATATAAATTTTTAACAAGAGGAAAACAATACCACAAACTCACACCATAAGAATTCCTGAATAATAGTGGCAACTTAGCCTTTGATTTCTTGTAAAATATGAAGTACAAGCTACAAGATTTCCACTCTCCTATGTTTGAATCTCACTGAAAACTAGATACATATAGACCAAAAAACAACTTCCCCACTCTCAGGGGTCAAATCCCTCCGTATAGGAACAACTTACATGAATTTCTCAACCAAAACCTAATGACTAGGGAATTTGGAACAAACCCTCCATTTAGACTTTGGCTGAATTGTTTCTCATAAATGAGGCCTAAAATTACATCAAAATCACTCTAACAAACTCATTTACCTTCTATTACATCAACCCAACTCACAAAATGAAGAATTACATCATAAAATCCAAGTTTGACTAAAGAAAACTTGAAATTTGGACAAATAGGCAAAAGCTCAGCACCACCTGCAAAAGTGCAGTGACATTAGGCATAAGTGCCAACTTTGAGGAGATTTTGGAACGCCTTCCACTGCTCCAAATATAGCTCTGAATATACCAACGGAAATCTTGGGATGTTTATCTATCATTAGACACTTCAAGAAAGAAAAATGGACACTCCAAGATCAAGAAAAACTCATTCTCCCACAACTACTCTAAAAGCGCAATGCCTAGTCCTCTGAGCTGGAAGTGGTTTTTTGACCTATTTTTGGGCATTTTTTTCAAACCTATTTGCTGACAAGGCACCAAAAGTGAATATTTGGAACGTATAGGTCATTAACTATCCATCCATATAAACTTTTTGGCATTTGGAGGTCTGAGGAAAAAGGGCAACACCTTGCCAAAAGTCACAAAAACTCAAAATTGTTCAAAGTCTCTTAAAATTTGTTTAAGTTTGGTTGATGAAGCTCTAAAATGAAATGTCAAGCAAGGAGGGAGGCTTCAGCAAGCAAGTCAAGTTTATCTTTCTCTTTTTGTCTCCTTTGATGGTGTAGTGGCCCCATTATGTCCTTTCACATTTTATTTTGACACTGCAACTTTAAAACTTTTTAGTATATATTACATCATAATGGAGATATAAAATCACTTTAGAACTTTTATTGAATTAGGATATATTACATTATAATGGAGATATAAAATCACTTTAGAACCTTTATTGAAAATTTTTCCCTATCAATGCTCCTTCAAATGATGATTTTGATGGTGAAATGACTTATTTTCATACTTTTGACCCTATGACCTAATGATGACACTACATGAATGAATGAGCTGAATGATGGCATTGATAACTATGACATCATTTCAACAATGGATGACCTGACCATGCTGATGTACATTGATCATAAATGTGAAAAGTGTAGTGATGATCTACTTAACCTAACAAGTGACCAAATTTTTATTGAAAACATGTTTGAAATCATAAAAATTTGTAGTAAAACCCTATCAACAACTTTGGAAGAGCATATTTGATCAAGTAACAGATAGGACACTAAAAATATAAAATGTTGTTTTAACAATTCGTCATCCATTTGGAGTGGCTATTGACTGCACGTCCACACCATACCCATGGTGCATTTGACTTGACGATTTGTAATTACGTTGATCTGTGACTATGAATTCTGGTTTAAGGTTGTTGTCGAATAGAGGGCAAAGGTTGATTTACTTATATTTATTTTGTTATGTTGTTTGTTTATTAATATCGTCATCAATTTTCATGGATTAGCGCTGGGATTTTGATTGTGGCAGACTCTACTTAACCACTTTGGTTCGAAATTAGGATATCTTAGCAGCTAGAACCTCAACAAATTGATGCAGCAAGATCATATCAGTTGACCTGTAGTATGTCTTCTGTACCCATTTTATGTTTCATTTAAGAAGTATCCGTGAAACAAGATATTAGATTAGTTTTGCGAGTATCCGTGAAACAAGATATTAGATTAGGTTTTCGCAAGCTGAACTTCTTCTTTATCAACACTCGAATTAGGGTTTCCTTATTCTTATAAGATGGAAATCCCATTCCCGTATGAACTCCAAACCCCGCTCCTCCTCTGATATTTGTTCATCCTCTAATATGTATGCTGAAACATTCGTGGTGGATTTACGTCCCCATCCATTGAAGTTACGCGAGTGTTATCAACTGATCTAAGTACTCGACATATATGTTTTTGTCAATATTATTTATAGAAGATTGCTGATCAAGATTACTCCACATATATGTTTTTGTCATCAACCAGTTTTGTTTATTGTCTAGCATTAATAATCAACAAGATAAGATTTATTTATTGTGCAGCAATAATCATCAACAGAGGATTTGTTTATTTTGTAGCACTGCTATTAATATAAGTAGGAAACGATGATGAAAGAATTATATTGACATGTATGAAATAGATCATTAAAATTAATTCATCGAAGACATTTCGCAGTTATATTCTCTCTTGCGAGGAAGTCGGTCCAAACCAGCCAAGCTATGCTAGTGTACTACCCGTTAAATTATCAAGATTTTAACTTTTTATCAATTTTTACATCCAATGAGCGCATTTAAACCTTTTTGGTAAAATAGAATTACAATAATTTGTTAAAATAGAGTTTATATCTACATTCATAAATTTGGTGGGGCCGGATGTTTACTTTTTATTATAGTAGGATTAGTTGAATTAGAAAATATTTTTGATATTTTTATTCACATAAATAATTGTATTTTATAATAATTATTATAGTTTTTATTTTAAATATAAATTTATATTAAGGTTATTTTCCAGTAGGTTTGGTTTATTTTTATATAAATTGTTGTTTATGAATTAGATTAGAATTAAGTTTTATGTTTTTTATCATTGTAATGTTTATTGTGTACATAATAAAATTTTACCAAAATTTTAGGTAGACATTCAAATTTAACTTATGGTTTTCTTTTTGCAATCTTACATTCATAAATAGGTATAGTTTTTTTTGCTATTTTTATCTGCTAGGCAGATCTTACTAGTATCGAGGTCAAAGAGGATGGTCTCCCGACCTCCTTGTCAGGGTATTCTATCCTAATATGAAATAATGTAGAAGGGTATGGTTATTAATGTTTAGTGTAGATCATCCAAAATTAATTACTAAGTAACATTCGCAAAATTAAATCTTTAAATATTAATTATCTCGTTAAAATGAACATCCTCAACACACCCATCATGCCTCAAACTATTACCTCTTTTAAAAAAAACATACATAGTTACAATGTTGAATATGTTACTTAAATGTATGCTATTGGAATATCAATTATAACAATTTTTTTTTAATAAATATAAGGGTCAACTTTAATAGAACCATGTAATTGTAGAATTGAGGCTTATGTGATCCATCATAGTTATAAGAAGAGCTTCGGCGTAAATCACATGAAACAGACTTTTGTCGACGCGTTTCGAACCAACTAGTGTGGTTCATCGTCAAGACAAGTTGAAGAAATAGATCAGGCCTAGCATGTTTAAATAGACAAAGCAGAGACTCCAACGGCTACCTAACGGCTATTTTTGACTCTAGGACTCAGGCCAAAGTTATATTCATAAATTTAATCTTATAATATATTATTCTCTTTCGAGAAATAAGAGAAGTTAGGTACAGTTCCCAAAGTAATTAATTTATTAAAATAATACTAATGGTTATTTTAAAGATTATTATTAATTACTGTTTGAATGATTTCTTTACATAAAATAAATAATATTCTATATTATTTATTAATTATTATTACCATCCTTAAGGGTTAGTTTGAAAAATAAAAGAGGAAATTAATTAATTTTTTAATTATTAAAATACTACCTGGTGGTTATTTTAAAGATTATTAATTAATTAATTATTGTTTGAATGATTTATTTTTATATAATTAATATATATATTCTATTATTTATTAATTTCTTGATATATATATGAGTTATTTATTGAAGGTATGTTAATATGTTTATAAAATTATTAAATCTACTAATATTAAATACCATTCTTGGGGTTAGTTTGAAAACTAAAAAGAGGAAAAAAATTAATAAATTTATTTCTTGAGATTATATATATATATTATATATATATATATATATATATATATATATAGATATATATATATTATTTTAATAATATTAAAATGAGATAAAATTATCTAGAAAAGCTATACTAATATCGCTTAGATTAAATAGCTGAAAATAAGTAACTAAATAGAAGCAATCACAAATAATGATAGAAATAAAAATATCAATAAATGTAATACAAATAGCCCTAAGAATATATCATAGTTTAGATACACCAATAATAACATAATGAATTAAATAATTAACTACCATAACAGGGGAAGGACCCTCATTAGATTAGATTAATACCTTCAATTATATATATATCTTTTAATGAAAATAGTCACAATTAAATACAGGAGGAACGCAATAAATAGGTGAGAACTTAAAGCAGCGAGCGATATATATACTCAAAAACCTAAGAAACCCTAAGACGACAGGGCAGGGATCCAACTTCTGCTTACCTTCCAACCATCATCTCTGTTGAGATTATTGGGTCTACGCTCAATTTCAATAGCTTCCCTTAACTTGCGATGATGGAACCAATCCACTCTGGCAATGACCTTGGCCTCCTCTATACAGACATGGTGCTTAGTCTTTTCCACGTGCTCAGCTAGGGCTAAGGACTTTGTTCTACCATGCCTTAGGTCTGCTGCATGCTCGCAAATTCTCTGCTGGATGGAGCGCCCCGTTTCCCCTATATAGGGTGTCCCACAAGAGCAAGGAATCAAATACACTCCCTTCATGTCTTTGGGGTTAACAGGATCCTTCACCGACCGCAGGGAATTACGAATGGTTCGGAGGGGCCTGAAGGTTGAGGGAATGTCAAAATTTCTAAGGATCCGAGCAATCTTGTCAGTGGTCCCTTGGATATAGGGAAGATGGACACCTAGATGGCGTTCTTTCGGATCTTTTTTAGCAAACGCATTTTTAGAAGCTTTACGGAATGCCTTCTGACCTATGTGCCTACTATATCCATTTTCCACAAAGACATCAAGGAGGTGGGATCTCTCTCTGTCTAGGTTATCATTATCCGAAATCCTGAGGGCACGCGTAGCTAGGGTGTTAAGAACACCCATCTTCTGAGCAGGGAAATGATGGGAATCAGCGTGAAGATACTGCTCTGTGTGAATTTTCTTATGGAACACTGCGTGGGAGAGAGAGCCGTCCTTCTTCCTCGAAATGAGAATATCCAGGAAAGGGAGGCTACCATTGACCTCTTTTTCCATGGTTAACTTAATAGCTGGGGACTGGCCGTTGAGGTGATCTAGGAAACGATCTAGCTCCTCATGGCCATGGGACCAGATGACATTAGTGTCATCTACATACCTTTTCCACAGCTTAGGAGGGAGACGAGCCGAGGCAAGAGCCTTGGCTTCGAAATCTTCCATAAAAAGATTCGCCACGATCGGAGAGAGGGGGGAACCCATGGCAACGCCACAGGTCTGTTCGAAGAACTCACCCTCGAATAGAAGAATGTGGAAGTCAGACATACCTCAACCAGATAAGCAATGTCCAGATCTGTTAGGCGATAGATCACTTCCATGGCCTCTTTTATAGGTATGCAAGTGTACAAGGAGACCACATCAAAGCTGACCAGAATGTCCTCAGGGTCAAGCCTAATATCCTTGAGATCCATGATGAAGGATGCAGAGTCCTTCACGAAGGACTCAGTGCGGCCAACTAGGGGCTTAAGCTTGAGAGCCAGAAACTTGGCTAGGAGGTAGGTTGGACCGCCGATGGTATTGACGATAGGCCTCAGAGGGACCCCTTCCTTGTGAATTTTAGGCACCCCATAGATTCTAGGGGCGATGGGATTGCTCTCAATTAGCTTACGGGACAGGGCGCCCACCGAGTTGCTAGACTTGATGGCATGAGCCACTGTCTTAGAGACCTTCTTCAGAGGGTTCTTGGCAAGCTTTTTATAACTGCCACTGTTGTGAAGATGATCTAACATCTTCTTACGGTAATCATCTTTGTTGAGGATGACCGTAGCCCCTCCTTTATCCGCTTTAAGGACCACAATATCTTCATTTTGATTTAAGGACTTTAAGGCATAGAACTCCTCCTTACTGAGGTTCCTTCGAGGGGGTTTAGCCTTCCTAAGGACAACCGCACAATCTTGCCTGATGGTGTCCTTAATATTATCAGGCAGATCTCTAATTCCATGCTCTACGTCACAAATAATGTCATCTACAGGGATTCTGCTAGGGGCAAGGGCAAATTTTAAGCCCTTGCTTAACAGACCAAAAACAGACGGGGAGAAGGAAAAACTTGAAAGGTTAACCACCTTATTATTCCGAGAAGACGAGAGAGGGGAGACCTTTTTGCAAAGGTCTTCTTGAGTTCATGTCGGTTCTAGGAGGATAGGTCGACCCCACTAGTTGACTGGACTTGACCCTTAGTCAAAACCCACATGGTTTTACCTCTATAAAAAGACCATTTGACCTCTCCATTTGACACCTAATCCAATTCAAATCATCAATTAAGAAGTCTTTTGTTCACACATGTGAAGGATGAAGAAGGATATAAAGTTGACCAACACTAACCAAGTATTATCTTCTCTATTTGATTGATTCCTTGATTTCTTTTTTTGACCGAGTTTTTGGAGGGTTGAACAAACTTTCTTCTTGTTAAGTTGACTACAAAGTTGACCAAACCTCCGAGGCACATTGTTGACTAAAATTCAAAGTTAACTGAAGGTTATCTGAGGCAGTTTTACCAAACCTTTTGAGGCAAATTTGACTACAGTTGACTGAGACTTTCTAAGGTTGATTTAACAAATATTTTTGGGCAGTGTTTGACCGAGGTTTGGGTAGAGTTGACCAAGATTCTTGAGAAGATGTTTGATTCATATTCTAGGCAATTTGGACCAGGTTTGACCTAACTAGTTTGTATGGTCATATTGACCAAGTTTAATTGAAGAATCATATTGTATCTCTTGTTGTATTGGATAATTTCTCTAAGAAAAGATAGTTGGGTTTTCCTAGGGTAAAATTTGTACTGTCTTTGTGCATCATTGTTCTAGTGTGATCTCTACTGTCCTATTGCATTTTATGGTTGAATTTTTGAAGCAAATTTGCTTAATGGTAATATGGAAGTGTTAAGATAATATTCAATATCATTAGAAGTAATTATTAGTTTCGGAATTCTGCTTATACCTATTGCACTTCAAAAATCAACAATCGCTAGTGTTGTTAGAAGACAACAAACCATTAGTTGAGATTCCCTAGATTTTATCCCTAAGGTTTTCTAAAAGGTGCATATGAGTATAACTAACTTCTTTGATGTTAAAGGAAGTTTTAATTTAATTATGTTGATAGGATGGTTTCAAGAGACGAAGAAGGCTATAAATAACTTCTTTGATGTCAAAGCAAGACTTAAATTGAATAATGTTGATAGATTGACATTGGAAGAAATTAAGAGTTTGGTTCCAAACTCCATTCTTTATAGACTGGGTCTTTACTCCACTACAAATGAGTGGAAATATCTAAAGAGAAACATTAATAAATACATTTTAAATATAAACCTACCAATAGCTATCATTGCTTAACATGAAGGCTGATTTTAGATGTTCATTTGGATAAACCCTTGAGGCTCAAGTCAAAATAGGCATTATAGCTTTTTAGGTTAATGAGTGCCTAAAAATACTTTTTAAAGCCCAAAAAAACATCTTTGCCTGATCCCTCATCTTAGGAGTCATTGTTGATGACCATCATCTCATTCATCTAGGATTTCTTAGTTAAGTGTCCCTTACTTAAACATTACATTTTTTTCTATCATTTCTCCAAATTTGCATGGTATTAAGTAGAGAGTTTAGTAGTCATCTCACCTAATCTGTATCCTTAAAAGTGACCCTTCTTGAGGTTAACTTCCTTGTTGTATTGGATTCCAATATACATGACATTTTGTCAATATTAATAACAAATAAATATCTTTTAATAATGCCCCAAATATATTTTTATTAGATCAAAGATTGAAACATATCATGAAAGAAAAAAACAAAATAATAACTCTTCACAATGACCACTCCTTTACACAATCAACTTAATTAATCCAAATACACAAAAAAAATGGTTCTTTAACAATATTTTAATTAATCAATTTATTCAAAAAGTCTTTTTTATTATGTAATATGCTAAAAAATACATTGGCGTGTCCATTTCACAATAGTTTTTTATAATTATAATTTAATTATCATTAATTATTATATGGATGCTAGATATTTAACCTCCATAGAATATGTCAAAATATTCATAATAATATTCATACATCAAGGGTTAACATTTGTATAAAAGTTAGTTATGCTTTTTTAATTAATTTAACTCAAATTAATTAATTAAAAAAATGTCATATCAGCATGTGTCATTGAGCATGTGGTAATAATTCACCATGATATTAATATCAAAGACTTTATATACTCCATGGTAAAATGGAAGTGAATCTTCATAATTAAAAATATTGTTATATGTTTTTAAAAATGTTTATATGGTTGACTCATCTATTAATTATTTTTATAATTAATAGTAATTTAAAATTAAAGTTTCTATTTACTTATTTTATTTATTTATTCGGATAATATAAGATATTTTATGTATTAAGGTTTTTGTGATCCATAATGAATTAAGCAATTTTTTTTGGTAGAAATTACATAAAAGATTTTTTTTAGCCAAAAAAATTCTCTTATGTGATTTCTACATTAAAAACTTTGCTTAAATATAAAATATATCATAAAGTAAGTATTTGATACTTTTGTTGAATTAATGTCTATCAATATTATTAATTATTTAATTATATATACTACATTAATTAAATTAATTTGAATTTTTTTTTTTTTTTTTTAATCTAAAACCATCTAATCAACCCAAAAATAGTAACATACAACTAAATATCAATATAAACCGAAATATCAAATAAAAATATTCTTTATCTTTACTAAATCTAAAACAATTTTTTTCCCTTTCCAAAATTTACATAAAATCATTCTAATTCTAACCTATAAAGTTAAAATGTCATGTAGTTCTAACCTATAAAGTTAAATGTCATGTAAAAATAAGCTTACATCACTTAAATCTCCTTTTCTTTAAAGGATTCATTATAAATTTATGTGGCAAGATTCTAACATATAACATTATCTAAATAAATTAATAAATAAAATTGGATTTAAAGGCAAATAACCACCACCAAACAGATCAATAATTTTCAGGTTGTATTTGAAAACAAACCAAAAACGCAAACTCGAAGCACAGCCACAACGCCCAACTTCTTTGATTGAATGACTATTCGAACACGCCAACTCGAATGAGACCCCACTCGTGAATTCTCTCCTCAAATGATACTCTGCATTACCATATTGCTCTCATGCTCGCAATTGCAACTGCAATTGCAGCATAGCGAATACTTCCTTTTGGTTCCCACTCCCTCATCCCCAGTCCGGACCTTGAGATTAAGCGGGAGAGGGAATCCGAAGCAGCCATTTGCATGACATATACGATGACCACTGACATGACTATAAATTACGCCCACAGATAAGTTTTCAGCTTTTTCAAGTTTCGAATCTCTTCCGCTTTTTACACGAGCGAATTGTCGAGGTCCTGTGATTTTCTTTCAGCAAATTGAGGTGAAATGAAGACACTATACGGTAAATTAAGTCTTAATGTCAGACTGTCGAATGAATGCTCTTGCTCTTACAAGCCATGTTTTCCTTTTCGTGGGCGATCTCGCTTATTACCAAACACTGCAAGGAAGACAATTCTCATGGCCTTTAAGACGAAAGAGTCGCCAATGCGTGATGGGAGGAAGAAGAATAATGATTTAATCGAGAATTTGACAGCAGGCATTCGCACAGGTTTGTGTGCCATAACAGCTGCGGCTCTGTTATGTAGCAACTGTCCCGCCTCGGCAGAATATCTCACTGTTGCCTTTCCTGCTTCCCAAGCTCTCGAGGTAATAAATCATATTTTCAACTGCTGAGAGAGAAGTAGAAGTAATTGGAACTTTGGTTATGCTTAATATAGGCGAAACTTTAATGCTGAGTGGTGTTTTGACATGATTAGTCGTGGTAATTGGTAAAAAATGGCATATGGTTAAAAATGGTCCGAGTGGCCTCATGTGTTTACTCCTTTGAGGTTGCAGGTTTCATTAGGGCTAAGCTATGGATATTTCCGAAATGAAATTTCATAAATATGTTTAATATAGGCGAAACTTTATTTCTGAGTGGCGTTTTGACATGGTTAGTCGTGGTAGTGGGTAAAAAATGGTCAGAGTGGCCTCGTGTGTTTACTCCTTTGAGGTTGCAGGTTTCATTAGGGCTAAGCTAGGAATATTTCCGAAATGAAATTTCATAAATCAGGAAGTTTTATAAATAAATTTAGTGTCTATAGGATGTGATTTTAAAATTAATATTAGATAATAATAATAATATAATTTAAGACCAGATTAAAATCAAATTTTTGATTAGTAAATTTATTTAAATATATAATATTATATAGCATTTATATTGTTTTTCAAATTTTTGCTCAATAACCTACCACTTAGTTCATCTCATCTATTCTTTATTAATATCTTTATTTATCAATTTAAATATTTCTATCTATGTAATAGCGGTTCTTGATAAGGGGCACTTAAGAAGCCTCATTTCCAACAATTTATGCCAGAATTTGGTCAAACATCACAAACAAACTTTGCCTGTTTAATCTACTCATTTCTTTTTTTTCCTTGTGCTTTTCTGTTTGATTCATTTTTATTTTTATTTTTATTTTTCTTTTTTATTTTAAAAGATATGGGTTGATTTAGAGATGGCCAAAATTTCATGGGCAGAGTTCCTCCATTGGCTGAACTTGAACCACCATAGATTATAACTATGATTTCCATTGGAATTTTGGTGCGATTTAGATCAGAAAATTCACATGAAATGGGAGCAGTTCGAGTGCTCCTTATGTGAGTGATTCTATTGTTTTTCTTTTCGTAGACATATCAATTGGTACAAAGCCAGAGAGGGGTTGTGCAGTAGCTCTACAATACTGGCTTCATTGGAGTCTCTCTTATTTGAAAATTCCCTCATTTGAAATTTTCTGCATGCTCTCATGTTGCATCAAATTTGAAGATTGTTTGAGTGATCCCGTACTCAGCAACACCGATTCCAACTCTTTGGAAGTTGTGGGGTGTGGTTTGAGTGCCCGTTATCCCACTTCTCTCATGAAATATAGAGTGTACTTTTCCCTGCACGTTTGCTTCTAATGCGTGTTTCTATTGTCATTGTTTGTGCATATATTAATTGTTATAAGGCCAACTAGGGCTTGTGGGGCAGTTTTGCGATTCTGGCCTCATTTGAGTCTCCCTTATGCCAAACTTTCCCGCATGCTCTTATCTTCCATCAAGTTTGAAGTCTGATTGAGTGATTTACATCTCAGCAAAACCGGTTCCAACTATTTTGAGGCTGTGGGCACACAGTGACAATCTATAGCCCAAGCCCTACCAGTATTTTCTGAATCTTTTCATTGAGCCACAACATCCCTATTGTGACCAGCAGTACAGCTTTTGCAACCATCCTGCAGATTTTCTAAAGCATTCCCACAGTTTTTCTAAGACAATCCATCTTACTATGGATTTTGGAATCACAATACCGTAGATTTTCTGCCACACTTGTGCCTTTTGCCTCGTGGTGCCCAAGTTCTGGTTTGTAGATGTATAGACTTTCCTGCTGTAATCCAGTGGTTTCATCTCCTTGGCTACTTGACATACTCCCTCCATCTGATATTCAGACTCTTGTAGACTCTCGCACCTACATCTTTGATGTACCCATGGTGCTTCCACCCTTTTCGGCTATTCAACACCGTATTGGCTTGATTCTAGGTTCTTCATTGCCAAACGATCCCCCATATCAAAATGTGTAATAAGCCCAGTTCATCTCATCAGCAAAAAGAGTCAAAGAATATACTAGTTTCATGTCATGTTAAGTTATATCAGGTTAGTTATATAACTTTTGTTTTGGTCAATAGACTTAGTGGATTTTATTAGTTCGTCCAAGAATTTCGTACCTCTTCCATGAGGTAAAATGCAAGTCTTTCTTAAAAGTTGAGATAGAATTGCAGATATTGAATCTCAACATAGCTCCATGAAGTGAAAGACAAAGCTTTTTCTCAAATTAGAACTAGAATTGTGGATCTTGAATCCAACGAAGTACCTCGGGCTTGCTTTTGCTTCTTGGGAATAACTTTCTTTGTGTGTCATGCAAAAAACTTGTGTTCTAGTTGAACGAGAAGTTTGTTCATTGAATATTGGTTTATCTTCACTGCTGGGAGTGGCTCACCTGAGAAATTTGGCTGTTCTGTATATTGGGTATGTGATTGGTAGCTTTGGCTTGTCTTAATTTGCCAAGAATTTTCATTCTAAGTTGTCTTCCCAAGGTTTCACACAACAAATCTAGAATGAACCCAAACAAGAAAGATCCCTAAAACAAGATGTGGAAGAAAGTTTCTAGCCTTTGTCTCATAAAATGGATAGCATGGGCAAGGATGTGAGGGAATGACACAAACCATGCAACTATTGCTCCACATGAGCAATAAACATTCTCATTACTCTTCACATAGGGCTACTAAAAATAATCAAGGATCTAGTGCTGAAACTTCACATAGTTGTCAGAGTACACCAAGAAGAGAGACTTCTTTTGAGCTGTTACAGATTCCTCCTCATAAACGGAAGGATAAATGAAGAAAGGATAGGGATAATAAATATCTAATTAGAAGGTTATGGAGAGCTTATATGGCTGCTGATGATGACTTCATATTGATGGGTGCTGCAAGGAAAATATAAATGTCCTAGAGCTGAAAATTGGCCCTGGTTGCCAAAAATTGACATTCTTGGATTTGATGGATCAGGTAAAACTGGAGCATGGGTATGGATTCATAAACTTGATGTTTATTTCAGCATGAATCCAAATGGATGATTTTAATTTGGAAACTATTTAGTTTGCATCACTACTCTTGAAGGGACCAACATAATATTGGTGGCATCATCATGATTTACATGTCCAAGATAATCTCTAATTTGTATGATGGGGCTCTAAATTTGTGCCGACCTTCAAGCTGGACCCCGCCGTGGTGCATCTTTGTTGGATTCTAGGAATCTGGGGGTTGGCTTTAGGCATGACGAGTCCTTTCAAGGGTTCATCCCCCATCTAGTTCCTCTCACCCTTACTAGTTCAACAACAGGTTGCATCACTAGAGCAGGTCGCTTGGTTAGAGAACACAACAAATGCCAAAAATAAGAATGATATAGTTGGTTGCCTCCTCCTTGACCTTAGGACGACAAGTTCCATTGGCTTAACCTCCATATTGATGGAGAAGTGTCTTGAGCAATAGAATGATGATGATGGGACCCCTCCCTGCCTGTTGATGCACCACTAGTTAATAGGTGCAGCCTGAATCATGATCACTGTGACCCTACTTTTGACATTGGATCTGTTGTTGTTACTTAATCTTTATGAATTATCTTTGTTTTGGTTAACTGGCCTTAATATTTGTTTTCTATTTTCTCGCCTGAGGCTATATGATTGTTGATTTTTCTTGGACCTGTAAGCCCGTTGGGCATGGACTTTTTATCTTTTATGAAGTAGCCCCTTGGGTGTGTGCTAGATACTTGGTTTTTTTCATGACAATTGCATTATGCGACCCATTTTTTGGTATAAAATATATGTACAATTTTTTGATAGAGTTTGAAGTGTGAAAATTCTTTGAAATGCAGCAACTGGAATTAATTCTTCTAACGGATAAATTAATTATGCAGTTTATTTTGTTTACAGCAAAATAACAAATTATTCACAATCCAATTTTGTTCACCAAATAAAATACCACAAAAACAAAAATAGGAACTGAGAAATGCTAGCACACACACATAAAAATTGACAGAGTTATTTTTGGACAAATGTCCCTGGAAAAACCCAATGTGGGAAAACTGGTGTAACAACTGAGGGTTTTTATCATTAAGCAACAGTGAATTCGGATTACAATAAATTTGGAAGTCCAACTGGCTATCCAATCTGAGAGAAATTTCATTAGATCTTTGCTAGAACTGTAGATTCTGAAAGTAATGTATCAAACCGAAGTCTTTCATTTCAAATTTAGAAACTAACTCCATTTGACACTAGAGGATAAGAGGTTCTCCTCCAGTTAAGAATAAATCATCAAAATAAAATACCAAAATCAAAGGTATACCTTGGACTGTCTTGAAGTAGAGGTTTGGATTTGCACTGCTTTTTGTGAAACCAAGCTTTATCAGGTAGCTATCAATGCGAGCATACCAAGCTCTTAGAGCTTGCTTTAGCCCATATAAAGCTTTCTTTAGTTTGCATACATGAGTTTCCTTGTCATTCTTTTCAAAGCCTTGTGGTTGTTCCACAAATACCTCTTCCTTGAGGAAGCCATGCAAGAAAGCAGTCTTCACATCCATTTGGTGAAGAGTCCATCCCTGGCTAGCAGCTAAGGCAAAAACAGATCAAATAGTAGTATATCGAGCTACTGGTTCAAAAATCTCATCTTAATCTATTTACTCTTTCTGGGAGAAACCTCTAGCTACAAATCTAGCCTTATATTTTTTAATGCTACCATCTGCACCATGTTTAATCTTAAACAACCATTTGGAAGTGACAACAGATTTACCTTGAGGTCTAGGAACCACATCCCATACATCATTCTGGATGATGGACTCATATTCTTCAGTCATGGCATCTTTTCTGACTTGTTTTTTTGCAGCTTCTTCAAAGGTGCATGGTTCTGCCTAAATGATGTTGCTCATGGCAACATGGCTTCTTACTTTCTCTGAATGTTCCTTTTGGGGCAGCATGTTGTTCATCATCTTGCAAGGTATCTCGCAGCCATAATGGTCTCTTTCTGGTAGGAGGATCATGTGGTGGAGGATCTAGAGGATCCATGAAATCCATTGGATTATCAACAAGCTCATTCTCAAGTTCTGGTTCAAACTCAAATGCAACCTCTTTTTCATTAACAACTTATCTTTCAGCAATGGCAAGAGGAGGAGAGTCTTTTGCTTTTCTAAGAGTTTTATCTTCATCAAATGTCATGTATCTGCTAAACTCTAGAGTTCTTTGATCAGGTACATAAATTATATAAGCTTTTGAATTATCACAATAACCAACAAATGTACCTTTCTTACCTGAAGCTTCCAGTTTGTTCCTTTTCTCTTTTGGCACATGGAACTATATAGGACAACCAAATGACTCACCTAAGGCCTTTACTAGTGAAGACTTCTTCAGGAGTCTTATTGTTTAAGGCCTGATGAGGAGTTTTGTTTTGCACATAAACAAAAATTCGCACAGAAACTTTGGTAGCTTTTGATCATGCAACATGGCTTTGATTGCTTCCATAATGGCTCTATTCTTCCTCCTAGCCACACCATTTTGTTGTGGATTGTACAACACAATGGTTTCTTTCTTTATTTCGGCATCTTTGCAAAGATCATTAAAATCATTGGAGATGAAATCTCCCCCATTATCAAATCTGAAAGCTTTGACCAACTTACCAGTTTGATTTTCAATTAGAGCCTTGAAATATTTGAACATGTCAAATGCTTCCCTTTTCTTTTTCAAATTGAATATCCATGTATTGCGAGAAAAAGCATCAACAAAAATCACGAAATACAAGTAGCCATCAAGAGAAGTAAGAGACATAGGTCCACATAAATCAGAATGTATGAGCTGAAGTTCTTGACTAATTTTTGTTCTTCTTGAAGGGAATGTGTTATTTTTTGTAGAATCGGAGGTGTTCTAGTATCGAAATTTTGTTGAGAGGCTAAACACATGAGTTATCCATAACCTAGAAATTATTTATGGAAATTCTATCTAGAGGTGTCTCAATTAGATTATTAACTTATTTTTAAATATTTCTGAAGTCTAAACTTAGGAAAACTGGTTAATTAATGAGAATTAATTGAGATAAGGTACGAATCATCTAAAAACTCACACAGATTGACTAGGAAATAATCTGGGCCCTTGATTAAGTTTTAATCTTGGTCATTGGAGGTCCAACAAAAGATTATAAGAAGAAGTCGATGGGTAGATTCATAACACACTCGTGAGACACAAAGATTGATTTCCTTGGAGAGTTCGATTTTCCAGAGGCAGTAGCCGGAAGAGTTCGAGCTTCACAAGGAAGCAGAGACAGGTAGGGGCAGGGACAGTAAGTCCGGAGGGGAAATTTTCCAGTTCCGATGAGTACATTGCAGAGAGGCAGAGATAGCCACAGAGGGGCTGTGCAGAAGACTCTAAGAGGCAATTCGATTCTGCTGGGGAGAAGTTGAGTTTCAGTTTCAGAGGCCGGAAAGACTTTCTAAAGGCCAGGAGAGGCGTTTTCCCTGTTAGAATCAGACTAGACGGCTTGAGGGGCAGTTCATTCAGGCTGAGCGTGGAAGGGACAGCGCTAGGGTGACGCAAGCCTGCATAGAAGCAATTTGGATGAAATTGCTTGTAGGGTGAGGAAAATTCCTCATTAGATTTTTGCTAGTATTTTTCTCTGTAGGATTGCCAAATTTTGACATCTAGTTTTACTCAGAATTTCTCACTGCTGCATAATAATATAAAACCCTCAGCTCCTGCACTAATTTTCCCAAGTTGGGTTTTTCCGGGGACTTTTCTCAAATTTGTGTGAGCGTGCTAGCATATTTCTTAGTTTTTAGCGCTATTATTTTCCACAATTTTATTTGTGAAGGTTGTAGTGTGATTTATTTGATATTTGCCATAGCAAATAAATTGTTAATTAATTAACAATTAGAAGAATTAATTCCAGTTGCTACAACAGGATTTCAGTAGTGAAATTTTCACATGGTTTCAGAGCGAGTTTGATCAGATGGGAAACTCAGAGGCGAAAGAAGATAATTTCACTGTTTAGGGGGAGTAGCAGGCCAAATTTTTTTGGGGCTTCGCAGTGCCTAGCCAGGCAATACAAATTGCTAGGCAAGGGTTCGATTTTCAGTTGCTAGGTGGAAGAAAATCCGAATTGTTCGGAATAGTGATTCCAATAGGTAGAGGGAGCAACAACAACTCATATTTTCGTTGGGAAGATTCCTTGTTTGGGCGCAAAAGGGTTCTGCAGTAGTTGCTAGAGCAGAATCAGTGCTGGGTGGAAGAGAAAAGTGCACACACTGAGGGAGGAATTTCCAGATTTCCCTAGAGGGTTTCTAGTTTGATGCAGGAGCATACAGCTTAGCAATTTCATTATGTTCTAGTTAACTTAGGGGGTCTTGTGTTTTCAAGGAAGTTGGATTCCTATGTATGTAATTATTAATGTTTTGAATGATTGGAATAGGAATTAATTAAATATTGTGAGGATGTTTGTAAATGCTCTCGAATGTAGAGCATGAGTGATAATGAGTGACGATGAGAGAGTTAGAAATCAATTATAAGTCTTAGACTAGAAAGTGGTGTCATGATTCGTGGAACTAGAGAGGATTCTTAGGGATTACTAGAGTTAAAAGTGGACTTAGAGGATATTCAGGATTTAGTTCAGTAGATTAAGGATCTGAAGTAGAATTGGTTAAACAGAACCTTTTGTATAAATGTAAGCCTAAAAGGCATAGTAAGGAGGTAGAGAGTCAGTCAATCAGTCAGGAGTTAGAGAGTCAGTCATTTAGGCCTACGGGCAGGAAAGGAAAGGCCATTGATATTGAAAATCAGGCTAGGGAAGAAATTCCTGTGTAAATGGTTGTTTATTAATACAGATAACTCAATTCTGAGTTTGTGTGATGTGTATTCTGAGTTTGTTTAGCCTTTAAGGTTACAGTGAAAGTGAAGGAAGCGTAAAGGCACGAGCGGAGATTGATATCAGAACAAGTGAAGATCGTGAGGCAAAGACAAATACACAGGCAGAAAGCCAAATGGGCGATTACACATTAAGAGCCAAAAGAACGTAACAATGTTTAGGAACTATTGGATCCATCAGATCAACATACGAGATTGTGTGCGATAGACAGATAAGATTAAGTCGTGCGAAATAAAGTCAAGAAGATGAATGGCAGAGATTAACACCATGTGTTAGTAGAAGGATAGAGTGGTATTCGCAAGGGGTAAGTAGTTTCTCAGGCGCACTAAAGGTGGTAAGTGGTCTTTCAAAATTTCACACGATTACCTTTAGCGGCTGACACATAGCAAATGATGGAGAGAGAAAACCACTTTTCTTGCGTGCTTCCAATCTGATATCGGTCATGCAAATATTTGCACGAGATTGCACGATAACCGTTGGATCGAGCGGGATTGATCAACGGTGGTGATCAGCCAAGTTTGTTGGCGAGTGGATGACGCGATAGCCGTTGGATCGGATGAGATAGATCAACGGTGGAGATCAACAAAGCTAACTAGTGATTGGGTGACGCGATAACCGTCAGATTGAGGAATAAGATCGACGACGAAGATTTAATGCGTCGAGAGCATCGATGTATGTGCAAAGGTTTGTGGAATGGCGGAAAGGTAAGGTTTAAGTGTGGTTTATGAGATATTTCTATTATATGGAAATTATAATAGAAATAAGCGGATTAATGTTTTATGGGTTAAGTTTGAGTTTAACCAAAGTTTAAAGACTACGGTATGGTTGATAAGCGCTAGAGGTGAAAAGTAACCCAAAGTTATAACCTGCGGATAGTTAAATCAATGTTTCCTCGTAGAGTTTAATAAGGGAGCTTTAAACCTTGATTTGTGAAGGTTTTACTAAGACAAAGGAATATTAGAAATTCCTGGGACATGTACACACATAGTGTGACATGCAATCTTAATTGCATACTGTGGGTATATGCAGCTTAGGCTGCACCATTGGGGTATACGCAGTTTAGGCTGGCATCACAGTTCCAGTTTTTTGGAGATCTACAAGTTTCCAGTTGCAGAAGGCAGTGTGAATTTGCTAGAAGCATCCAATTTGAGTTGCTGGGGTTACAGTTCATGTGCCATTTTTCCGGAGAAGGACATTTGGAAAGTCTTAGCGAGTAGTCCCAGAAAGAAGTTGAAGGCAGAGCAAGGAAGACAGAGTAGTTTTGCACATTCTAGGAGAGAGTGTGAGTTTCAAAACAGGTAGCCGAGCATGGAAACAGGAGGAGATTTTTTTAATTTTTATTTATTTTTAATTTTTTAATTTTTTTATCAGTTTTTGAGTTTCGCATATTTTGCAACTTTGCAGAGGTAGCCATACAATATTTCCAGAGGAGGTCGTTCGAGTGACCCAGAATGCAGATTTGGGCAGTAGATTGACTTCATGTTGTCAGAAATAGGTACCAGAGGAAGTATGAGCTATCTAGTGCGAGGGACTAGGCTTGAAAGGAGATAGTTGGGCACTAGATCCAGAAGGTGGAGTATGAGAATCCAGTGTGCTAGATGGTTAGGGTCCAACGCAGTTGCAACAAGGAGATTGGTCAGATCAGTTCCAGATTGTTGTAGCGGGACCATCACCTTTGCTACAAGAGCCCATAGTACCATAGGAGCAGGATTTAGTGTCAGCAGGCATTGTCAATCATTTAGATGGGAGCTGCAGATCTAGTTGCAATCAGTACACGTGAGATAGTTACAAAGCTAGATGCAATGACACAGACAATGAGAATTGCCTAGTGGCAGGATGCAGGTGTAGTTCCAGCAGTAGAGCTTCCTAGCATAGAGCTATGCAATCCAGTTTCCAATATAGGAGGATAGTGCGAGTTGCCAGGAGGGAGCAAAGAAATTTCCCATAGGAAGATCGAGACTCAGAGGGAGCAGCCCTATCGAAGCTAGCGCTTTGGGACCTGGGGAGATCAGACTCATTATTGCAGTAGTGGCAACAACATCGTTGAAGCATCAACAGAGTAGTAGCAATGACAGTATGAGTAGATCAAATTTCGCCATGTTTGCAGCTATACCTCCAGGAGAGAGGTGGGGTGATATGGAGCCATAGTCCCAGAGTTGCAGAGGTTTGGGCAGGATCCATTGAGGTATCCTCCTCATGGATCATTACCTTGCTACAGGGCCCATATTATTGTTGCTTTGGAGTAGCATTGGATGCGCTCTAGCCATGAAAATTGGTGGAAAGGTTAAAGCACATGAGATCTCCAAGACCGAGAAATGGTTTGGACAGATTGTACCCGGTTTGGGAGATATTAAAATAATTAATATTTTTAATGGAGTTCCTAAGTCTAAACTTAGGAAAAATAAAATATTAATGGGTATTAATATAAAACTGGGTTAGAAGGTTCCAAAAGTCATGGATCAAGCCAAATCTAATCTTAGCAGTTGATTAGAGATTTAATCTTGGTCGTTGAAGGACTAACATGAAAAGTATAAGAGGAGGCTTGAGGGTCAATTGGAGAATACACTAGAGTGATCACTCATTCGATTTTCTAGAGTGGGGTTACTAAGCAAAGTCGAATCAGTGATCAGCAGCGAGGGGCAGTGAGTACTAGACAGAGAGGAGATAGTGCCAAGAGACTAGCGCAGAGGCAGAGAGCGAGAAGCAGCAGTCAGAATAGGCCACGCAGAGCCCAACAGAGATAGCACAGAGGCCAGAGGGACTGCGTCATCCAAGCAGAGAGCAACTGGAGTGACGCAGAGGTTCCAGAGGCTACGCAGTGCCTTAGAGGGCTGATGCAAAGGGGTTTGGGGCTGACGTAGAGGCTAGAAGGGCCAGTGCAGTGCTTCGGAGTCGCTAGAGAGGGTTTCGTGGGACATGTTTTCTGAATACCTATTTCCAAATAGAGAGGTATTGCTGCTAGTTAATTTTCTCTGTTGGGTGAGCCAATTTGGCACCCAATTGTACTCAAGGAAATAATGCATAATAATAAACCCTCAGAATAGTTGCACCTGTTTTCCTGCATTGGGTTTTTCCATGGACATTTGTCCAAAACTAACAGTGTCACTTGTGTGTTTGTTTTCTTTTATCTGATGATCTATAGATGTTGAAACTGTATTGTGTTTATTTCGTTATTTATATGTTTTAAATAACTTGTTAGAATTTAACAAATAGAAGAAATAAACCAGAAGAATACAGATTAAATTTCTAACGGATAGGCTTAGAAATTTGAACATGGTATTGGAGCGTGGTTATAGATCACAGAGAGCTGAAGGCATCAGCTAAGCAAAGAATTTGTAGCAGAATCAGCTGTCCCGAGTGACAGAAGCTGATCCTTGCAGAAGCAACAGAAGAAGGGTTGACGCAGAGGGACTGCATCATCAGTCCAGGCCAGGGAAAGGCCAACATAGAGGCTGAGGAGGGCAAAAAGAGGCTCATGCAGAGCCACGCAGATACCAGGAGGGTTGACACAGTTGGATGAGGGAGCTGTTTAGCTAGTGTTGGGGCTGCGCAGAGCTTACAGGCTTAGTCCTTCAGTTGCTGGGGCATAGGAGGCTGTGGGTAGTTTGTGGGAGCGAAGCTGTGGGCAGTTTGCGGGAGCGAAGTTGTGGGCAGTTTGCAGGAGCAAAGCTGGTGGGGTACTGTGGGCAGAACAATACCTAATAGGGCAAAACCAAGGTAGAGGGAGTTGCTAACGAAGCGGATTTCTAGCCAAGGAAACCAGAGCAATGTTGCAGGTGCACAGAAGATCGGAGAGGTGCAACTTGACGATTGGCAGGAGGATTTCCAGAAGGAAATTGTGACTTAGAGGGAGTCCAGCAGAGAACTTCCAGGCGGGAAGTAGAGAGACTCAGCAGGAGTCGAAGAGAAACTTCTAGAGGGAAGTAGAGAGACTCAGAGGAGTTGATAGAAGAGCAGAGAGATGGCCATGAATGGGCTGAGGGATCAGGACATGCTGGACAGTGTGTCCAACTTTGTGGTCTGGAAGCCCAAGATCCTGTCCATTCTAGATAGACATCGCATCAAGGCCTTCGCCTTGAGAACTATGGTGATCCCAGTTGACTTGACTGAAAATGAAAAGTTCAAGGAGGCAATGGCCAAGGCGAAATGCATCATCCTTGATGGGGTCAAGGATCATGTGGTCCAACATATTGTCGAGAAGGATACAACAAAGGAAATGTGGGACACCTTGAAGACGTTGTACCAACATTCTTCTATGCAGAGGAAGATGTTACTTGAGAATCAACTGCGGTCATACCAGATGCAAAAGGGGGAGCAGATAGATCAATTCCTCGGTCGGTTGAAGGAGATCCGGGACCAACTGACTTCCATAGGAGCCACACCAGATCAGCAATTGATGGTGAGGACCACACTTAACGTAGTCTCTAAGGAGTGGGAGACATTTGTCCAGAGTATACTGGGCAGGGCGAGTCTTCCAGATTGGAAAGAAATGTGGGCGGCTCTTCGCCAAGAAGAGATCAGATGATTGAGCAAGACAGGAAGTAGCAACAAAGGAGTTCGGATCAAGAAGGAAGAGGAAGAGGATGCAGCTCTGGCATCTGTGGGAAAGCAGGAGAAGAGGAAGAAGAAGGAGCTCTCTAAGGTCAAGTGCTTCCACTGTGGGGAACTTAGTCATTATGCGAACTAGTGTTCGAAGAAGAAGAGTAAGGGAGAGGCGTATGACTCTAAGGCAAGCGAAGGCAGAGAAGGAGGTCGAGGAGGGTGACGATTGTGCCATGAATGCTCATGTACCTCTAGAGAAGAGGTGGGGAGACATCGAACTGTAGTCAAGAGGACTACAGGCGATGAGTGGCAGGATCCTTGAGGTACCCAACCTCTTGGATTATACCTTGCTACGGGAGCCCGGAAGAGGGAGTAGCAGGACTGGCGGATGTTAGTACAGACAAATGTGGAGAAGCGGTGGAGAGTGCTACAATGCAGGAGTCCCCAGGCAGCGCGAGGCTAGCAGGTTGCAACAGTGCGAGAGGCACGGAGAGTGTTGCACTAGTGCAGGATGGCACAGAGAGGTGTGCAACGGTGCAAGATGCAGGGAGTTGTTGTAGCAGCGCAAAGGTCAGTAGAGGGAGCACTTGTTAGTGACAGAGGGAGCTTTAGCATCGAGAGTGTTTCTAGCCTGACAAGGATGTCAGAAGTTGGGTGGATCAGTTACTTATCAGTAACTAAGTTGCAGTGCAATAGCACGATGCAACATGATGAGAGGGGATGCAGTGTTGGGAGGATGGACCAGTAGCAGCACGAATGCAGAGAGAGCTGCCATACGGATGCATCAGTGGCAGTGGGAGGGCCATGGGTAGCAGTACATGATGCAGTAGTGCAAAGGATGTTGGGCGAGGAGGCCTAGAATCAGCACATGTATCGGTGTCGGATAATCAGTGTGATACTCAGTAAGGAGTATTACTAGAGCACAGTCCTCGCTAAGAGGGAGTGTTGATTTGGGGTAGCATCGAATGTGCTCTAGCAATGAAAATTGGTGGAGAGGCTAAAGCACATGAGATCTCCAAGGCCCAGAAATGGTTTGGACAGATTGCACAAGGTTTGGGAGATATTAAAATAATTAATATTTTTAATGGAGTTCCTAAGACTAAACTTAGGAAAAATAAAATATTAATGGGTATTAATATAAAACTGGGTTAGAAGGTTCCAAAAGTCATGGGTCAATCCAAATCTATTCTTAGCCATTGATTAGAGATTTAATCTCAGTCATTGAAGGACCAAAAGGAAAATTATAAGAGGAGGCTTGAGGGTCAGTTGGAGAATACACCAGAGTGATTAGTCATTCGATTTGCTAGATCGGGGTTGCTAAGCAAAGTCGAATCAGTGATCAACAGCGAGGGCCAGTGAGTACTGGACAGAGAGGCACAGACAGTGCCAAGAGACCAGCGCAGAGGCAAAGAGCGAGAAGCAGTAGCCAGAGCAAGCCACGCAGAGGCCAATAGAGACAACACAGATGCCAGAGGGACTGCATCATCCACGCAGAGAGCAGCTAGCGTGACACAGAGGGTCCCAGAGGCTGCGTAGTGCCTCAGAGGGCTGATGCAAAGGGGTTTGGGGCTGACGCAAAGGCCAGAAGGGCTAGTGTAGTGCTTCAGATTCGCTGGAGAGGGTTTCGTGGGACAGGTTTTCTGAATACTTGTTTCCGAATAGAGAGGTATTGCTGCCGGTTATTTTTCTCTGTCGGGTGAGCCAGTTTGGCACCCAATTGTACTCAAGGAAATAATGCATAATAATAAACCCTTAGAATATTTGCACCAGTTTTCCTGCATTGGGTTTTTCCGTGGACATTTGTTCAAAAATAACGATGTCACTTGTGTGTTTGTTTCTTTCAGCTGATGATCTGTAGATGTTGAGACTGTATTGTGTTTATTTCCTTATTTATATGTTTTAAATAACTTGTTCGAATTTAACAAGTAGAAGAAATAAACCAGAAGAATACAAATTAAATTTCTAACGGATAGACTTAGAAATTTCAACATGGTATCGGAGCGTGGTTACAGATCACAGGAGAGCTGAAGGCATCAGCTAAGCAGAGCATTTGTAGGAGAATCAGTTGTCTCGAGTGACATAAGCTGATCCTTGTAGAAGCAATAGAAGAAGGCTTGACACAGAGGGACTACGTCATCAGTCCAGGCCAGAGAAAGGCCAACGCATTGGCTAAGGAGGGCAAAAAGAGGCTCATGAAGAGCCACGCTGAGAGTAGGAGGGTTGACACAATTGGTTGAGGGAGATGTTTAGCTAGTGTCGGGGCTGCGCAGAGCCTAGAGGCTCAGTCCTTCAGTTGCTAGGGCATAGGAAGCTGCGGGAAGTTTGCGGGAGAGAAGCTGTGGGTAGTTTGCGGGAGCAAAGCTGGTGGGGTACTATGGGCACAACAATACTTAACAAGGCAAAACCAAGGTAGAGGGAGTTGCTAACGAGGCGTATTTCTAGCCAAGGAATCCAGATCAGTGTTGTAGGTGCACAGAAGATCAGAGAGGTGCAACTTGACGATTGGCAGAAGGATTTCCAAAAGGGAAATCGTGACTTAGAGGGAGTCCAACAGAGAACTTCCAGGCAGGAAGTAGAGAGACTCAGTAGGAGTCGAAGAGAAAACTTCTAGAGGGAAGTAGAGAGACTCGGAGGAGTTGATAGAAGAGTAGAGAGATGGCCATGAATGGGCTGAGGGATTAGGACATGCTAGACGAGGTGCCCAACTTTGTGGTCTCGAAACCTAGGATCCTATCCATTCTAGATAGACATCGCATTAAGGCCTTCGCCTTGAGAACTATGGCGATCCCAGTTGACCTGACTGAAAATGAAAAGTTCGAGGAGGCAATGGCCAAGGCGAAATGCATCATCTTTTGATGGGGTCAAGGATCATGTGGTCCAACATATTGCCGAGAAGGATACTGCAAAGGAAATGTGGGACACCTTGAAGACGTTGTACCAGCATACTTCCGTGCAGAGGAAGATGTTACTTGAGAATCAAATGCTGTCATACAATATGTAGAAGGGGGAGTAGATATATCACTTCCTTGGTCGGTGGAAGGAGATTTGGGACCAATTAACTTCCATAGGAGCCACGCCGGATCAGGAGTTGATGGTGAGGACCGCACTTAACGCAGTCTCTGAGGAGTGGGAGACATTTGTCCAGAGCATACTGGGTAGGGCGAGTCTTTCAGGTTGGGAAGAAACGTGGGCGGCTCTTGGCCAAGAGGAGATCAGACGACTGAGCAAGATGGGAAGTAGAACCAAAGGAGTTTGAATCAAGAAGGAAGAGGAAGAGGATGCAGCTTTGGCATCTGCGGGAAAGTAGGAGAAGAGGAAGAAGAAGGAGCTCTCTAAGGTCAAGTGCTTCCACTGTGGGGAACTTAGTCATTATGCGAACTAGTGTCCGAAGAAGAAGAGTAAGGGAGAGGCGTTTGACTCTAAGGCAACGCCAGCGAAGTCAGAGAAGGAGGTCGCGGAGGATGACGATTGTGCCATGAGTGCTCACGTACCTCAAGAGAAGAGGTGGGGAGACATCGAGCTGTAGTTAGGAGGACTACAGGCAATGAGGGGCAGGATCCTTGAGGTACCCAACCTCTTGGATTATACCTTGCTATGGGAGCCCTGAAGAGAGAGTAGCAGGATTGGCGGATGTCAGTAGAGACAGATGTGGATGAAGCAACGGAGAGTGCTATAGTGCAGGAGTCCTCGGGCAGCGCGAGGCTAGCAGGCTGCAACAGTGCGAGAGGCACGAAGAGTGTTGCACCAGTGCAGGATAATAAACCCTCATAATAATTGCACCGGTTTTCCCGCATTGGGTTTTTCCGTGGACATTTGTCCAAAAATAACGGTGTCACTTGTGTGTTTGTTTTCTTTCAGCTCATGATCTGTAGATGTTGAGACTGTATTGTGTTTATTTCATTATTTATATGTTTTAAATAACTTGTTTGAATTTAACAAGTAGAAGAAATAAACAAAAAGAATACAGATTAAATTTCTAACGGATAAACTTAGAATTTTCAACAATTATTCAGTAGCAGGGCGGATCAGTGTCAGTTGATGCAGTCAGATTTCGGAGTGACAATTCCAGACTAGTGGCAGTCAGGGGTTGAGGAGCGCAGTGCAGTGTTGGCAGTGGTGCAGAGTTAGCAACAACGCAGATTCTTCAGTGGACACTACACAGTGCAGTGACTAGTAGCAGTCAAAACGTCGGAGACAAATGCAATAGACATAGATGATTCAGTATTGAGGATGCTTCTTAGTTGCATTTGTTGCAGTTGCAACAGTAACAAATGAGAGGGAGTTGCAATGCAAATGCAGAGTTGGCAACAGTATAGCAGTGTCAACGACAACATATATGCAACATTAGAGTTACACAGTGGTTAGTGGGCAGTGGCAGTGAGTCACAGTGGCTAGACATTAGCAACGTGATGGAGGGTGTCAATTTTAGGTATGTTCTATGCTTAGAGCAATTTATTTCAATTTTCACAATTAGCTCAATATCTTTTCCAGATTAGCAATCACATCAACATTAAAGTAAATTGCAGATAGAACATAAACATATATTGCAGAAGACAAGCTAAGACAAGAGGACACAAGATGTGGCACGAGCCAAGGACAAATCCCAATGTGGGGAAACCCTTGATCAATTTTTCTTATAGGTTCTTCAATAGTTCAGGAGAGAGAGAGAGAGATAGTACATTTACAACATAAGTCAACACTTTGGACTTATCTACATAAGAGCATAGATCATCTCTAAGAAGATAATACATGTGATAGCTGAACTCAGTTGAAGACATGCTGCTTCAACTGATTTTCCAAGGTGACTCCTTCCCCTATCATTATGCTGCACTTTGTCATCATGCTGCACCTCACCATGCTGCACCATGCTACACCCATCATCACTATGCTGGATTTCATAACCATTTTGCACACATCATACGCTGCACCTTATGCTGCCACTGTTGTCCCATGCTAGCCACTGCTGTCCCATTTGCTTGCTTCACCAAGCATCATAGCCTTGTTGTCCCATTTGTATTGATGTTGTCCCATCATAGCTTACCATCCCAAATGTACCATCACTGCACTGCTAGCACTGCTGTCCTAATGAGTTTGTAGCACTATGCTTGCTGCTGTCCCATTGTAGCCTTGTTGTACCTTGTTGTTGTCCCAATGCACCATGCTATTGCTGTTGTTGTGATATAGACTGGTTAGGGCACTTCAAGTTGCTTTCACAGCCCTCAAACAGTCACCTAGGTAGCCCTTAGTCTCCATGCTATCCCTCGCTATGATGGTATGGCCTGTGGCCTACCACACAACCTTGCTGTAGCTTTATGGCCCACACATCACACTCAAATCAGCCCTTAATTTCTACGGCCTAGGCTAGTAAGGCTTCTCTCCTTTCGAGCTACTGTTCTGAGAACTGTACAACCCTAAACCCTTTCACGCTGTCCCTATTTTGAGGTGGTTAGGTTTGCGGCCTACCACAGTGCTTGCTGTCACCTACAACCTTCTCCAAAACAGAACTCCTTACCTCATTTGCTACCCAATTAACTTGGCTATGACCCGTGTTTAGCCCTGAACATACTCGACCTTCTTGCAATGCCATCCAACCCTTAGAAGGATCCACACTGCCTTCTTTTCCTTGCTGTAGTTGCCTCTTGTTCTCCTCCACATCACACTGTCCTATAATCTCCTCTGTCTTCTTAATTACGGCTAGGCTTTAGTGTTAGGACAGCGTAAGGAATTGCTGAACTTCCCTCATTACCTAGGGCACCTAACCCTTCTTGTCATGACCCCTTGTGGACAACACTTAGGCCTTACTCCATAATTGCATTAAGAGCTAGGGCATCTCTTCTAGGTCATGCATAGATCATCTAGGACTGTGTTTTGAACTTCATGCTAGGGATCCTTCCCTACTACATCTAGGGCTTGTAGAAACCAACGTTTAGGGCAGTTAGTAACCCTCCTTCTTGACTGTGTCTAGGGCTTGTGCGAGGGCTTCTTAACTTATGTGTTAAGGGCTTCCTCTCTTAGATTTCTCTACCACTAAAACCCAGAACAAGTGGAGAGAAATCAAGAGTGAAGTGTGTGTAGAAATGACAATCAAGTCACCTCTTTTTATACTAAAACGTTGGGCACATGTGGGTGTTATTTAGTTGCTGGCCGACCTTGACGAATTGTCCCATAACACAAATAAATTCATATCTCCATGAATACTTATTGGAATCGGATGATCTTTAGATCAATCCTACACCTCTCGATGAGAGGGATCCAAGAAAAGTATCAGCTGCCATAAATAAGATGGCCCACATGGAGTTTGGCAAAAGTTGCCAATTTTAACACTCCCTCTCAACTAGGGAGAACTCCATTGGCTGATCCATCTGTCCGGCTGTACTATCTCTGCCATCAGTGCCCTGCACTGCTCTGCTCTACTGAACCATGAAGAAGAAGAATTGATCGAGAATGTCTCATACCATTCTCTACTGACTCGAAGTTAGTTCCATATGAAGAGAGTGTGTCATACCACTCTTACTAATCCCAGATCAGTTCCAAGAGAGTGATTCATATCACTCTTACTGACCCAAAGTCACTTTCATTGGTCCCAGATCAATATTACAAGAGAGTGTCTCAAACCACTTGTATTGATCCCAGATTAATGAAGGTCATCCTAGCATAGGGAGTATGGTAGATACAACAATGCGTCCATCGATAGTACTACTATGGTCCCTAACCCCATTTCTCTACTCATTGGCCAGATGAGAGGTACTTCCCATGAGTCCCAGACTGCATGGGTAGGATGCCTCGATAAGAGAACCACTCATCCTGTCCATAAGTCGCCACGAGGTATCATGGGGGAAGGCTGAACCATTCACCCTGTACGCAGCGCACCATTAGGGGAGGGTGAGTTGCCTTATGGTTGTTTGTTGCTCCAAGAACTACCCAAGCCCCCGGAGCTCCAAGAGCTCAATGCATGCATCATGCAGGACCCTCATAAGAGGGTCTCTCAATGACTCCAAGTCGTTCGAGAAAGTCACAAATTTGACCTTTCCTCGGGGCTTTGACAGAATGTCTGTGACTTGCACATCAGTCCCAATGCGATGGAGCCTCCTCGCTCATCGACGTACCATATCCCAGATAAGGTAGTATCTGATGTCTATATGCTGGAGCAATCATAGAATATGGGATTCCTCAACAATCGAATTCCCCCCTGGTTGACATAGAAGATCACAGTTGTATCCATCATGTGTACAAACAACTCACTGAAGAGCTTCCGCAACCAGGCAGCTTCACACGAGGTCATACTTGTAGCTATGTATTCGGTCGCAGAGGTGCTCAAAGCAACCGTCTTCTACTTCCTACTCATCCAGGATATTGTAGCAAAATCAAAGAGAACCAGCACTCAGAAGTGCTCTTGCGATCCTCCACACTACCTGCCCAGTCAGCATTCGAATAATCATGCAACTTCACATTTCCGACAGTGTATCTCAATCCATGAGAGATTGTGCCTTGAAGATATCTCAGAAGATTCTTGGCACTAATCCAGTGAGGCTCAACCATATATGAGCTCAACATGCTAACTGCAAAACAAATATCCAGATGGAAGTTCACCAAGAACATTAATGCGAATGAGTTTATGAAACTCAGAGGCATTTCCCAAATCTGGTCTGGCATCACTACCATATAACTTCTGAAAGTTAAGATCCTCGAGGTAGTCATGGGCTTGTAGTTTACTATTCCACATTCGGAATCCAACTCCCTCTTACTTCTGCAAATGGGAGGGTTTGCATCTGTCAGAAATAGGTCGTCTTTAGAAGGTGCTGATGTGAGAGGTCTATCATCCACAACCTTCAAGCAATGGTTTGGATCGGCTTCACTCTTAGTGAATCTCAGCTTCATCAGACAACTATCAATCCTCTCATACTAAGCCCAAGGTGTTTTGCGTCAAGCCATAGACGACTTTCTTCCACCTGCATACATGAGATTCCCGATCATGAATGTCAAACCCCTTGGGTTGTTCCAAACCTGTGGACCTACTACATGAGGGGAATGGTCCCCTTGTAAGATTTTCCTTCGGTACATCTTAGACATGTACCTTCATGCTCTTTTTGAATTTAGGCATCCCTGTCACCATCTGACTCAAATCGGGTAAGGCCCCATAACGTAGACCTCCGATGCTATAGATGAGATGTGTCAATTGACATGGTCCCCAATGGAATTCCTGCATTGATACAACCCTGAACTCAAAAGCATCTTTGAAAATTTCATTTTCAAATACGTACCTTTCCATCAATGAATGCCACCCTGAAACCTTTGACTTCTATTACTAAAATGGACACCATGTTCTTCTTGCGATCAGGTACACAAAAGAGATTCTTGTAAACGAATCGAGTTACCCTCATTCAGTTGAGGGGTAACATTCCCTACACCCTTTCCGGGATCGGTGGCATCGACTCCAAATATAATCCCATGATTGTTTCCATCTTTACTAAATTAGAGAGAGCACCCTTCTATTCGATGAAGTTCCTTGAAGCACTACAATCAATAACCCAAATTCCCAAAGAGTCTGAAGGAGAGGGACAATACAAGATAACACTTCTTTATCTTATTAGAAACAACATTTGATTCTTCATACCTGGGGTTTCTTGTTTTCTTGAAGACTCGGCTATTTCCTTGATGACCTACATTACCTGTCATTCCTCTGATCATTGAAGATGTCCCTGGAATGATTGTTATCATCATCAGGTGATGTGTCCCTGCCTCGGATACTCCTTCGCATAATGGCCGAACTTATTACAAACAAGGCATCTGCCTTTCCTTCCACCCTTAGATCTGGACTTCCCATTGAAGTCATCTATAGGTAGGCCATCAAAAGCTTCCACTGCGTCATTCTGATAATATACTCTGCTTCGACTTCACCCTTGGTGAATTTGAGGAGGGATGAGGAATCCACTGATCCTATTGTCCTTTCCCAACTAGCTTCGGTGATTGTTTTTTCACTCTTGCTTGGGCTTTGTATTTACCTCAGCTTTGATAACATGTTAATTTTAGGTATGTTTTATACTTAGCTCAATTTATTTCAATTTTCACAGTTAGCTCAATATCTTTTCCAGATTAGCAATCACATCACCATTAAAGTAAATTGCAGATAGAATATAAACATAGATTGTAGAAGACAAGCCAAGACAAGAGGACACAAGATGTGGCATGAGCCAGGGACAAACCCCAATGTGGGGAAACCCTTTATCAATTCTTCTTATATGTTTTTCAATAGTTCAACACAGAGAGAGAGAGATATAGTACATTTACAAAAAAAGTCAACACTTTGGACTTATCTACATAAGAGCATAGATCATTTCCAAGAAGATGATATATGTGACAGCTGAACTCAGTTGAAGACATGCTGCTTCAATTGATTCTCCAAGGTGACTCCTTCACCTATCATTGTGCTGCACATTGTCATCATGTTGCACCTCACTGTGCTGCACCATGTTGCACCCATCATCACTCTGCTGGATCTCATAACTATGCTGCACACATCATACCCTGCACCTTATGCTGCCACTGTTGTCCCATTTGCTTGCTCCACCAAGCATCATAGCCTTAATGTCCTATTTGTATTGCTGCTGTCCCATCACAGCTTACTATCCCCAATGTGCCATCACTGTGCTTAGCACTGTTGTCCTAATGAGTTTGCAGCACTATGCTTGCTGCTGTCCCATGTGGTATGGTGTACTTTGTTGTTATCTCATTTTAGCCTTGTTGTACCTTGATGCTGTCCCAATGCACCATGCTATTGCTACTGTTGTGATATAGATTGGTTAGGGCACTTCAAGTTGCTGCCACAACACTCAAACAGTCACCTAAGTAGCCCTTAGTGTCCATGCTATCCCTTGCTGTGATGGTATGGCCTGCCTCGCTATAGCTTTATGGCCCACACATCACACTCAAATCAGCCCTTAATTTTTGTGGCCTAGGCTAGTAAGGCTTCTCTTTATTCAAGTTGTTGTTCTGAGCATTGTACAACCCTAAACCCTTTCACGTTGTCCTTGCTTTGAGGTGGTTAGGCCTGCGGCCTACCACAGTCCTTGCTGTCACCTACAACTTTCTCCAAAACAACACTCCTTACCTCGTTTGCTGCCCAATTGACTTGACTATGACCTGCGTTTAGCCTTGAACATACTCGGCCTTCTTGCAATGGCATCCAACCCTTAGAAGGCTCCACGTTGCCTTCTTTTCCTTATTGTAGTTGCCTCTTGTTCTCCTCCACATCATGCTGTCCTATAATCTCCTTTGCCTTCTTAATTGCATCTAGGCTTTAGTGTTAGGACAACGTAAGGAATTGCTGAACTTCCCTCATTACCTAGGGCACCTAACCCTTCTTGTCATGACCCCTTGTGGACAACACTTAGGCCTTACTCCATAAGTATGTTAGGAGCTAGGACATCTCTTCTAGGTCATGCGTAGATCATCTAGGACTGTGTTTTGAACTTCATGCTAGGGATCCTTCCCTACTGCGTCTAGGGCTTGTAGAGACCAACGTTTAAGGCAACAAGTAACCCTCCTTCTTGACTACGTCTAGGGCTTGTGCTAGGGCTTCTTAACTTCTGTGTTTAGGGCTTCCTCTCTTAGATTTCTCTATCATTAAAACCCAGAACAAGCGGAGAGAAATCAAGAGTGAAGTGTGTGTAGAAATGACAATCAAGTCACCTCTTTTTATACTAAAACGTTGAGCACATGTGGGTGTTATTTAGTTGATGGCCGACCTTGACGAATTGTCCCATAACACAAATAAATTCATCTCCATGAATACTTATTAGAATCGGATGATTTTTAGATCAATCCTACACCTCTCGATGAGAGGGATCCAAGAAAAATATCAGCTGCCATAAATACGATGGCCCACATGGAGATTTGCCCTAGTTTCCAATTTTAACAGAGGGTGATACAGAGCTAGGGTGTTGTAGTAGCAGTGCAGCATTAGAACACCTTCCTCGCTAAGAGGGAGTGTTATTTTTTCTAGTATCAGAGGTGTTTTAGTCTCAAAACTTTGTAGAGAGGCTAAAACACATGAGTTCTCCATAACCCAGAAATCGTTTATGTATATTCCACCTAGAAGTGTCTCAATTAGATTATTAGCTGATTTTTAAATATTTCCTAAGTGTAAACTTAAGAAAAGTGGCTAATTAATCAGAATTAATTGAGATAAAGTGTGAGTCATCTAAAAACTCACACGGATCGACTCAGAAATAATCAGGGCCCTCGATTAATTTTTAATCTTGGCCTTTGGAGGTCCAAGAGAAGATTATAAGAAGAAGTTGATGGGTAGATGGAGAACACACTCGTGAGACACATAGAGATTGCTTTACTTGGAGAGTTCTATTTTCCGGAGGCAGTAGCTAGAAGAGTTCGAGCTTCAGAAGGAAGCAGAGACAGAGAGGGGTAGGGATAGTGAGGACAGAGGAAGATTTTCCAATTCCGATGAGTACATTGCAGGGAGGCAGAGATAGCCATAGATGGGATATGCAGAATCCTCTAAGAAGCAATTCGATTTTGCTGGGGAGAAGCTGAGTTTCAGTTCCATAGGTTGGAAAGACTTTCTAGAGGCCATGAGTTCCATTTTCCTAGTCAGCAACATACTAGATGGCTTGAGGAGCAGCTGATTCAGGATGAGTGTGGAAGGGACTGCACTAAGGTGGCACAGGCTTGCATAGAAGCAGTTTGGACGACTCACTTGGAGCTTGCGGTCAGAGCTAGAATTGCTTGTGGGGTAAGGAAAATTTCTCACTAGATTTTTGCCAGTATTTTTCTATGTAGGATTGCTAGATTTCAACATCCAATTGTACTTAGAATTTATCACTGCTGCATAATAATATAAAACCCTCAACTGTTGCACCGGTTTTTCGAAGTTGGGTTTTCCCGGGACTTTTGTCCAAAAATAATTGTCAAATTTATGTGTGCTATAACATATTTCTCGGTTTCCAGCGCTATTATTTTCCGCATTTTTATTTGTTAAGGTTGCAGTGTGATTTATTCGATATTTGTCGTCGCAAATAAATTGTTAATTAATTAACAATTAGAAGAATTAATTCTAGTTGTTGCAATAGGATTTCAGTAGTGAAATTTTCATAGAATGGTCCGTCTATATGCTTGCCACTTGCACATCATAGGCAAATTCCTTCATGATCCACTCTAATCTCAGGCATTCTAAAAACCATCTTCCTTACATGAGATAAGACTTTGTAGTATATGTGAGCAATCGTCTGTGCTATAGCTCACACTGAAGATCGGTATCACGGACTAGTGCATGAATGAGTTTACCATTGACTTTGTAAAGCCCTTCACATCTTTATGCAAGAGTGAAGGTTTCTCTCATACTCGAGTTCAAAGGTCAAGTTAGAACTTTTCCATTAATAAAAACAACTTTCATTCATTTATCTTTTAGAGCAGATATGGATACAAGATTCTTTCTCAAACTAGGTACATACAAAATTTATTGTAGAAAAATAGATTTGCCCTCATCTAACTGAAATGAAACTGAACCATAACCTTTAACCTGGTGAGTAGAATTATCTTCAAGGATAACATTTAAATTAGTCTCCCTCTAAACTAGATTAGAGAGTGCTGCTTTGTAACCAGTAAAATGTTTGGAAGCACCATTATCAATTAACCAACTATCAAATGAATTTGCAGAAAATGAACTGAAAAGAGAAGAAACAAGAAAATACCCTGATTGAGTTTTCGTTGCATTATTTCTATACCTTGGATTTCTTGTTTTCTTAGAATGGCCTTTTCTTTGATTTTCAAAAGTGTCTTCTCTATAATCAGATTTGTTTTTGAATCCAGGTGCTCTTCTTCTTTCTTTACAGTCACGAGTAAAGTGACTATGCTTTTGACAATTAAAACTTCTAACTTCTGACATGTCTAGATTCCCTTTATTTGATTTGAAAGAAAAATTATTTTCATCACCTTTCTTTCTCTTGTCATAGGTTGAAAATGCAGTAAATTCTCCTTCTTCATGATGTGAAATTCTCCTTCTATAGATCATTCTGGCCTCCTCTTGTATACACTTTCCCAGGAGCTCATCAAATGTGGGAACAATGTTAATATTGTTGATGGTGGTGATAAAAATCTCCCAAACAAGAGAAAGGCCTCCAAGCGCAATCAATCCCATTTCTTTGTCGGGTACAACTTCACCAACTGTTGATAGTTGATTCTTGATTTTGGTCATTCTCAAGAAGTATGCTTGAATTGTCTCTCCTATGTTCATCTTGATGTCTTTCAACGGATTCTTCAAGGCAATAATCTGGTTCAGGTTACTAATTGCAGACATGCCAATTAATTTGTCATACATTTTTTTAGCTTTCTTCAAACCAGAAACATAAGTAATGAGATGATTGCTAAGTGAATCAAGGATCATTTTTCTAGCTTTGATTTCACCATTTTTATATTTGGATTTGACAACAACATTTGAATTCTCTAATGGATTAGATATTGTGCCTTCAACATACTCCAGAACTCCGTGTTCTTCAAGAGTGATATCTAACTTTGCTTTCCATGGACCAAAGTTTGAAGCATCATTCAACTTCTCCTCTACCTTGAAGTAGGATGGAGTCATCTTGATACAAAAAATTTGGCAACAAGTGGAGTCTCTTCAGGTGATCTCCGGTCTCCTTAGACTTGTCTTCACCAAGACTCTGATACCATGTTAAAAATCTGAAAAATTCTATGCAGAAAATTGAATGTACTTTGTAGAAAACAGAATGTTATATGTTGTTACAATTACTTAAAATGCAGATTTCTTTTTCAAAACTTTTCAGATCAGCGATTGTAGATAGAACATAAACTTAAGGATCATATGGAAACAACAAAACACAAATATAAGCCTCTGAGAGTTAAGTCCAATAACCAGGGCAAAACTCAAATGATTATTCTTCTATTAGATTTCTTCAATTGTTCAATAGAGTATAGAGAGAAAAAGAGAGAAAGAGAATGAATGAAGTCACCAATGTCTGATCAACTTGCAGCTGAAGTGCTCTTGCTCTTTTCTTGAAGATTTTATTCTCTTTATCAGAGCTTGTCCTTCACACTTCTTCCAACTCTTCCCTTGCTCTTACTATTCACTTTCTCTCACACTTCTCTTGCACACACTCAACACTAGCTCTTTTTTTCACAAAGAACATGCTACTCTCAATCAATGTTTTAAAACTCCGACTCCGACTCGGCCGAGCAATGACTCCGACTCCGACTCCGAAACGGTAATGACTCGGCTGGCTCGTTTTCAATGACTCAGTCGTTGTAAAAAATACGTTAAATATTTAGTTTTTTTATAAAAAAACATAATTTTGAAGATTTTAAACATGATTTTAAAGATTTTCATTCATGTTTCCAAACACACAGCATGGGGTCAATATCATGGGGCTGCTGACTGGCAAGCTGAACAGTTAGAAGAAAAAAATTCTCCTAGGGGTAACCCACTTGGGTGGGTAACGTAAACTAAGTAGATTTTGGATTGTGTTTGCTTGTGTGTTTAGACCCATATATATGATAAGGGCCTCAAAAATGATTAGAACTTATGGTGGCTGTCTGATAATGACCATGGAATCTATTTGATGCTTACCTCCAATTATCACTCCCCGAGAACAACGCTTTCAATTAAGTGTTACTGAAAATAATACAACTAACATGAATGAATGGCTATATAGGAATCTCATCTTTTGTAAACAACCTAATTACCATCCACTAGAGAACATGTAAACAAAACAAGGTATAGCACTACCACAACAGGAAATATTCACAACTCTGTACCCTGCATTATATTTTACACCCAAGTAATACTACCATTGACCATACAATAACAAAAAAAATAGAAGATACACACAACAAAAACTATTCACTCTCTATACACACAACAAAAACTATTCACTCTCTTCAAGCTTGATAATACCTATGGTGGTACGAAGCACTATGTACCTAACCAAAAGAGTGTTATAAGTATACATGAATAGAAAATAAAGAAAACACATTTCACACTAACTCTTAAAAACAGTTAAACAGTTAAACAACGTGCCTTGCGTCCGGTTCCGTGCCCACTGCTACCCGGCCATTTCATGTCGGACTCGGTCCGTTTCGGCCGAGTCATTGCTGACTCGGCCGTCCGAACTGGGTTTCTCACCGAGTCGATGCCCAGGCTGTTGAAACGAACCAACTCGGCCGAGTCAATGTTGACTCGGCCATTTCTTAAAACACTGCTCTCAATTCACATTTTCTCTTGCTTAAATAAATGAGAAATGAGAGGAGTTACAAAATGAATTCATACCTTGAGCCAATAACAGGATAATTGAATTCCATGAGAGAGGAGTTACTTGCGGAGAAGTGTAACTCATCCCAATAATAGAGAGAGAGTTACACTTGTCTTGAGGAGTTACAATTCAAATTAGGGAGATAGAGAGTTTCACTTAGACATGAGAGAATATTTGGTGAGAGTTACAAATCAAATTGAATGAGGGAGTTACAAGTGCATTTAATGAGGAGTTACACTTTTGACATACATTGAATTAGTGAGGGAGAGTTACATTCTCTTACGTGTGGAGTTACTATTTTATTCCAAGAGAGATTTGATTTGCCAAGTAAGAGATTCTCAATTTAATTTACTTATTCCATGAGAGAATTCATTTTTTATTAATCCATTAAAGGTTAATGACGTTAGATTATTTTATAAATATTAGTATCATAATAATAATATTACTAGTAAGGATAATAATATTAATTTTCGACTTGTATAATCCTGATTGATTTGATTTTAAAGTGGATTCCATATGTTGAGATCATCCTTGATCATTTAAACATGACTTTCTATTTTTGGAAAATTATTTCCAAATTGAGATGTGACTTACTATTTGTTGATTTGTGGTAGCATCGAATGTGCTCTAGCCATCAACGTTGGTGGAGAGGCTAAGGCACATAAGATTTACAAGACCTAGAAATGGTTTGGGGAAATTCCACCCAGTTGGAGAGATATTAAAGTAATTAATATTTTTAATGGGGTTCCTAAATCTAAACTTATGAAAATCAAAATATTAATGAGTATTAATATAAAACTGGGTGAGAATGTTCTAAATGACATGGATCAAGCCAAATTTAATTTTAGCCATTGATTAGAAACTTAATCTCGGCCGTTGAAGACTCAACATGAAAAGTATAAGAGGTGGCTTGAGGGTCAGTTGGACACACAAAGATTGATTAGTTTGTTCGATTTTTTGGAGCGGGGCTTGTTGAGAAAATTCGAACAAGTGATCTGTTGCAGCAAGGGGCAATGAGTACATAGCAGAGAGGCAAGGATAGTGCTTGAGAGTCAGCGCAATGACTGAAGAGGCTGACACAGAGGCAACAGAAGCCACGTAGAGGCAACTAGAGACTGCGCAGAGGCTGAGGGGCCTGCGTGGGTGACGTAGAAGGCCAGAGAGCTGACGCAGAGGCTGAGGGGCCTACGTGGGTGACGTAGAAGGCCAGAGAGCTGACGCAGAGGGCCAAAGTGTTGATGTAGAGGGCCAGAGGACTGCCGCAAAGGCTTTAGGGGCTGATCTGAAGCTAGCAAGGCTGACGCAGAGCCAAGAGGAAGCGCCATAAGGATTTTTGTGGGGCAGACTAGAACTAAGAAGCTGAATATCTGTCTCCGAGAAGAGGTATTACTGCCATGTAACAATCTTTGTTGGGTGAGCCATTTTGGCACCCTAGTTGTACTCAAGAAATATGCATAATAATAAAACCCTCAGAATTGTTGCACCGGTTTTCCCGCACTGGGTTTTCTCGGGCACGATTGTCCAAAAATAACGGTGTCCCTTGTGTATTTGTTTCAATATTTCAGTTGATGATCTGTATATGAGTTAAGGCTGCATTTGTGTTTATTTCAGTATTTATATTTATAAATAACTTGTTAATGGAATAAACAAGTAAGAGAAATGAACCAGATAATGCAGTAGGGATTTTTAACGTGTCAGACTTATAAATTTCAACATTGTATTAAAGCGTTGTAGATCACAGGAGGACTGAAGGCATTAGCGATATCGGAAATTTTTAGCAGTAGCAGCTGTTCCGAGAGACAGAGCTGGTCCTGAGCAGAAGGCAATAGAGAAGTGACGCAGAGGGCTTGCGTCATCATTTCGAGCCAAGGAGAGGGCCAACGCAAAGGCAGAGAGAGGCAGAAGAGGCCCACAAAGAGCCCCATCATCCTACTCAACCAGGTAGGGTTGACGCAGTTGACCAGAGGAGTGATTCAACCTTTGCTTGGATTGGGCAGAGCTAGAAGGCTCAACGTCTTCAGTTGTCGGGGCCTAGGGAGCTGTGGGCAGATTGTGGATTGGGAAGCTGGTGGGGTGTTGTTTCTGTCGAAGAAGAACATTTCCTAACAAGACAGAACCAAGGTAGAGGGAGTCGCTGCCTTGACGGATTTCTAGCCAAGAAATCTAGATCCGAGTTGCAGTTGCAAATAGAATTGGAGAGGAGTGGTTCGACATTTGGTGGGAAGATTTTCAATAGGGAAATCAGGACTTAGAGGGAGATTTCCAAGAGGGAAGTTGAAACTCACAAGGAGTCCAGAAGAGGAGTGAAGATGGTAGTAAATAGATTGAGGGATCATGACAGGTTGGATGGGGCATCCAACTTTGTCATATGGAAGGCCAGGATCCTGGCAGTCCTGGATAGACATTACATCAAGGGATTCACCTTGAGAACTATGGCTATCCCAGTCGACCTAGCTGATAATGAGAAGTATGAGGATGCAACGGCGAGGGTAAAGTGCATAATCCTTGACGGCGTCAAGGATCATGTTGTACCACATATTGCTGAAAAGAACATGGCAAAGGAGACGTGGGATACTTTGACGACATTGTATCAAGGCACTTCCGTGCAGTGGAAGATGCTATTGGAGAATCAGTTGCGGACGTATCAGATGCAGAAGGGGGAGCAGATAGATTTATTCCTCCTCAGATTGCAGGAGATTCGTGACGAACTTACTTCCATAGGGGCTACGCCGGATCAAGAGTTTATGGTGAGGACCACCCTAAATGCAGTCTTTGAGGAGTGGGAGACATTTGTCCAAAGCAATTTGGGCAGAGCTAATCTTTTAGGATGGGAAGAGATGTGGGTAGCGCTTCGCCAACAAGAGATCAGACGGTTGACTAAGGCGAGGAGTAGTGGGAAGGGAAGTCGAATCAAGAAAGAGGAGGAGGATGCGACTCTAGCATCTGCGGGACAACAGGGGAAGAGGAAGAAGAAGGATATCTCCAAGGTGAAGTGCTTCCATTGTGGGGAGCTGGGTCATTATGCATCCCAGTTTCCCAGGAAGAAGAACAAGGGAGAGGCTTTTGATTCCAAGGCAGCTTCGGCTAAGGTGGAGAAAGAGGTCGAGACTGATAACGACTGTGCCATGAGTGCTCATGCACCTCTAGAGAAGAGGTGGAGAGACATCGAGTTGTAGTTAGGAGGACTACATACTAGGGGCATGATCCTTGAAGCACCCAAACTCTTGGATCATAGTCGGCTACGGGAGCCCTTAACGACAGTAGCAGGATGACGGACGTTGGGTAGAAGCAAGATGGGATGGAGCGACAAGGTAGTGCTAGAGTGTAGAGGTCTGTAGCAGCGCAGTGAGGGTCGCAGCAGTGCGAGAGGCACAGAGGTGGTTGCAGCAGTGTGAGAGGCACAAAATTGTTTGCAGCAGTGTGAGAGGCACAGAGGTGGTTGCAGAAGCGCAGAGGTAATATAGGCTAGCAGCAGAGGTAGCTTCAACACCAAGAGGCTTTCAGATTGACAAGGATGTCAGAATTTGGGTAGATTAGTTACTTACTTCTCAGTAACTGAGTTGCAATGCCGCAGTTAGCAGTGGCAGTGCTAGGGGCAACATGGGCAGCATATTGAGAGGGAGCTGCAGTATAGATGTAGCAGTGGCAGTGGCAGTGTCATGGCCAGCAGTATAGGAAGTAGTTGTGCAGTGGATGTTGGGCAGCGGGCCAAGCATCAACACAGGTATTGGTGCAAAAGGATCAATGCGATGTTTCAGTGGTGGAGCATTACTAGAGCACATTCCTCGCTAAGAGGGAGTGTTGATTTGTGGTAGCATCAGATGTGCTCTAGCCATGAAAATTGGTGGAGAGGATAAGGTACATAAGATATCCAAGACCTAGAAATGGTTTGGGGAAATTCCACCTGGTTGGAGAGATATTAAAATAATTAATATTTTTAATGGGGTTCCTAAGTCTAAACTTAGGAAAATTACAATATTAATGGGTATTAATATAAAAATGAGTGAGAATGTTCTAAATGACATGGATCAAGCCAAACCTAATCTTATCCGTTGATTAGAGACTTAATCTTGACCGTTGAGAACTCAACATGAAAAGTATAAGAGGAGGCTTGAGGGTCAGTTGGAGACACACAAAGATTGATCAATCAGTTCGATTTTCTAGAGTGGGGCTTGTTGAGAAAATTCAAACAAGTGATCTGTTGCAGCGAGGGGCAGTGAGTATGTAGCAGAGAGGCAGGGATAGTGCCTGAGAGTCAACGCAGTCACTGAAGAGGCTAACGCAGAGGCAACTAGAGCTGCGCAGAAGCCACGCAGAGGCAGCTAAAGACTGCGCAGAGGCTGAGGGGCTTGCATGGGTGACACAGAAGGCCAGAGAGCTGACGCAGAGGGCTAGAGTGCTGACACAGAGGTTTCACGAGCTGATCTGAAGCTAGCAGGGCTAACACAGAGCCAAGAGGAAGCGCTAGAAGTATTTTTGTGGGGCAGACTACAGCTGAGAGGTTGAATATCTGTCTCTGAGAAGAGGTATTACTGCCGTGTAACAATATCTGTTGGGTGAGCCATTTCGGCACCCTAGTTGTACTCAAGAAATCTGCACTAAGTTGCAAGAAACAGGGAAATGGGTACGAGTTTCTGAAATGGGCACGGGTACGAAACGTGACCCCCCAAATTTTAGAAATGGGGAAATGCAATATATATATATATATATATATATATATATATATATTATAGGACATTAAGAAATATGTGCAATCATAAAGCATATATGGTACATTCTAATTTATTACATTATGATTAAATTGTCAATTGTCAATGCATAAACTATAAGTCTCTAAATTTACATCACATTTACTCATGAATGATCACATAATGAAAATGGCAATATCCAAAATCAGCCATGAGAAATTCCTAATTTCTTGTCTCGTGCTTGATTGGGAGTCTCCTCCCACATAGTCGAACGACCTTAGTGCTCTTGATTAAATACAAGTTCCATACCCTAGTATCCAACGTGCTCTTGATTATATGGAGTCTACCCTGTATAGAGGGCTTGGTTCTCTTGATTAAATACAAGTTCCATACCCTAGGACATGACAAAATCCAATGGAAACATTGCAATCCCCCCAATCCTGAAATCCTAAAAAACAGATAAGTCTGCTAGATTTTGAGTGAGATCTAAAATTCTACTTTTTCCATATGAAATCCAATGAGGGTGAAACCACTCTCAAACATCCTGAGTCATTTCATGGTAATGTTAAAAATTTAAGTAAAATGATGAAAAGGAAAAGTAAAGGAGAATGTCACTTTTGCTTTAAGAATTTAACATTACCATGAACTGCATATCAACACTAGGGCCATAGGTTTGAACATTAGGTTGCCCCACTCAAAAAAATCCTCTTTTTTATAACTTGAGAGGCATCTAGAAGCATCCAGAAGATATTTTAGTCATCTAATAAAAACTTAGAAACGGGAAAAAAAAATACAAGAAAAAGTCAAGTTAGAAGAGGAAACTCCATTGAACGGCTTGGAAACTTGTTCTCGGCTGTACTGGCCACGTTTCCTCCTCGAAAAATGGGCCTGTACGGCCAGAAACACGTTTCCAGGACGTACGGTACGAGTTTCCTCGTTTCCGACCGGAAACGGATCCTTCTCCAACGTTTCCTACAACTTAGAATCTGCATAATAATAAAACCCTAAGAATTGTTGCATCGGTGTTCTCGCATTGGGTTTTTCCAGAGATGATTGTCCAAAAATAACGGTGTCCCTCTTGTGTTTGTTTCAGTATTTCAGTTGACGATTTGTATATGATTTAAGACTGCATTTGTATTTATTTTAGTATTTATATTTATAAATAACTTGTTAATGGAATAAACAAGTAGGAGAAATGAATCAGATAATGCAGTAGGGATTTCTAACGTGTCAAACTTAGAAATCTCAACACTAGTTTTGGAAAGTCATATTAGAATTGACAGAAATGTAATTTTATTATAGTTTGTTCAAACAAAGCTGAAAGATATGATTTCTTCTAGGAGAAATTCATCCCTGAGCTGCCAAATTTTAACACTCTTTTCCAGTGTCCTATCAGTTCGAATATGCCAATTGTCCTTGAATAGCAGGTGTCTGATCAATTATTCATGGCCTCGAACAATGTAGGTTAGTGCCTCTTATATATCTATATAAAGCTACTCTTTCAACTAATTTCTAGTTCTATTCTATAACGTGAAATAGAAAACCCGTAAAACATGCATTGTACCTTGCAGCCTTTGTTAAGCATAGGATAAAATTATTTGATAAGGAAAAGGAGAGGGATTAGTCAAAATAAGAGGAATGATTCTGTAGCAAAATGGGTTCATTTTGCAGCTCATCAAGTAGCATGTGGACATAACCTAGGAATAGGTGAAGTGGCAGTGCCACTGGGGATGTGACATGAATCCAGGGATTCGTTGGTAGACGAGGGAAAGCATATAGGCATATAACCGAATGGGCGTTGGATCAGATTACTCGCGAGAGTAGAGTGGATCTGGGTATTCAGGATTTGGTGGTGGCAGAGGTTGTCGGCACATGGGAAGGCTCGTGTGGTTGTGTCAAATGATGCATATACATGGAGGGGAACCAGAGGTAGCAGAGGATGCACACCCTTGTGAAGGCCTGGATGGGTGCCGGGCCGGATTCCCCTTGAATGCGTAGATGAATCCATAGATCTGGGCATCTGGGGATGGTGAGAGCCAACACCATGTCGTTGCACAAGATTTCCCTTTGATAGGATATAATGAGAAATGGCTACAAAGCACTAAGGGGGCAGACTTGGTGAAACCCAACACCTGAGTTGACATGGCAGTGACACGTGGCCCATGTGGATGACATGTGGCAGTGTAATGTTGAGGTGGCCTTATATAATTTGCTAAACTTTAAAGGGGCATAACTTTTAATCTTGGAGTCATATTTGGATAAAATTTATATTGCTATAAAACTCTCGTTGAGTTGAACACAATGGTGACATTTGCTTTAAGATTTGAGGATTTTGGAAAAGGGGATTTTGTAGCCCCATCTTCATAACAGACCTTGGAGGTCAGATCAAATTAGTAGGTAACACCTCCCACAACTCGAGCTAGTACAAGGGTGTGGGAGGGAGTGTTACATCATGCGATATTGTAGCTCAACTTTTCCATCTTCTACAAGTTGTCAAATGTAGTGACAATATAGTTCTAAATGTCTTATTTTCTAATGAAAGATTGGATTCTCTGCTAACTTGAGAACACCTTGATTGCCACAATATAGGATTGTATGCTTGGTTTGTTTGATCTATAGATTTGCAAGAATTCTCCTAAGTCAAACTACTTCACTTACCCCTTTTAACTTTACCTTGTACCATGATTTGGTAGATAAGATAAGATAATTATATTAATGAAGAAAGTGAAACATGTTGTTTCTTGTTGATCCATGAAACTACGCATGTTCCAAAATTGATCACAAACATAAAGATGGGATCAAATGGAACCACCAATAATTCCTAAATTAGCATAAACCATAAGAAAAAGTGTAATGCCATAGGGTGAAAAGAGAATGCAAGATATGGGTGCTCATAGGCTAACAAAATCAATCACTTATGGAAGCATATGATGACATGATATTACAAATGAGGAGTTTATTGCATATTTATACACTACTAATTTGTGAGTCCCTAGACAATCACAGAGTCTGAGGCCACATTGATATGAGTTTTAAACCTATCTTTCATAAGGTGTTGTCATGATCCACTAATGAGCTGTCAGTGAGATCTAGATCTAGAATGGTCCAATTGATGTATTACAAATTCATATCTTGAGATTAATACAAATGTGTTAAGAGAATGGCATAAAGCCTTTTCCACTAGTTAGTCTTGTTATGCTTGCTTGTGTCAATTCTTAACATACACAACTCATTAGCTTAGAGTGCCTTCCCCCAGGAAGAAGTTAATTGTAAGGCTCTGAGTCATTATTCCAGTAATGTAAAGCTCTAAAACATAATATGTGTTTTTTTTTCAAATCTGCTTGCAGGTTAAATGACTTAACCAACATTCATATAACTCAATTACTCAGTTTGGTATGGAGTAACTACCTGTATTCCTGCGGTTGATGTTGCCTCAAGCTGCTTCCGCTTCTGTTACCAAAAGATTGAAACCACCTAGCCAAACTAAGCAGAACCTCGCTCCCCAGTCCAGTAAGCTTCTCAGTTGAAGCAGACTGTTCCCCCGTGCCCAGAAACCTCAGAACAACCAGCTCCCCTTCTGTTGGTAGCTCAACTCTGCAAAGATCCGTCCTTCTTCAGTATCCCCTTCCTTCGTTCTCCCTTCCTCCCTTCAAAACTGTTCTTTCTGGTTTATATCCTGTTTCTTGACCGTCGCCGCCCTTTCACCAGCAACCCACCGTTTCATCTCCTCGTGACACCTTCCCATGTCACGTCATTTCTTTTAATATAAAGGTATTATGAATTTAAGTTTAATATCCTCTTCTTTATTTTATTTCTTTTAATATAAAGGTCCTAGGATTATACTAGGAACCTTACCCTTAGTTTATTTATTATTTATATATTTTCTCTAATCTTTATATTAACTTATTAATAATCTAAAATGTATAATTATATAACCATCTATTAGGATTTAGCTTAATTTTTAACATTTATCTTTTATAATTATTTTTACATTATACATTTTAAATTTAGTATTTACCCATTAATCATGACGTATTTAAGCAATATGGGTATTGCTGGGTGAATATAACTTCTATTTGAAGAAGCATCATGATATTTAATACTTATAGTTAATTTAGTATATAAATATTAGTGCGGTGCATGCGACACATGCATATGTAGCTATCATATGCATGCATCATATGCCTGTTATTATTCTTGTGTTCTTTGTATTATAGATAGGTCGTTACATACACTCCCCCTTTTGAAAACTTCGTCCCGAAGTTAGAGTTTTTATATTATATGAATACTTATGATAGTAATTAGCACATTCTTCTTAGAATTGTGTATCGAGGTTAAATCATTATTTAATGTGAAGATACTATAAAATTGGTGTTTTGAATATCTCTAAGTTTATAACTTTAATGAACATGCCTTACTTCAATCAAGTCCCCAAGCTATTACAAAATCATCCTATCCTTCCTAATCTCTTCCGCCCCATCCTATCCGTCCTCTACTGGAGTATGCCATGGTGTCAGTTATACTGACCTAACCATTCATAGACTCTAAGGATGACAGTGTCGGCTATACCGATTTGATTCCCAGTAGACATCCAACAGTCATCATCACACGTCTAGGGCAGCGTGATTCACACAGTCCTCCCATGAATCTAGGGTTCGGGGATAAACGGTGGGCAACACCTCCACCTCTCTTAGTAGAATCAGGGTTAATACCCTATCATAGAATCTCTTTGAGCTTTAATTGTTCTGAGGTTTTTGTCATCACGCGGTCATTTTGGTAACATATATTATCTGTAATCATAAACACTTGTCCATGCATTTATAAGATGTGCATTAACATATTCAAAACAAATAGCTTATGCATAATTCACATATGTCAACTACAGTATACTATACTTTGCCATATTCTATTCATGTCATTAACTTTCATATTAAAATGTAATCATTCTTTGATTTCTATCTCATCAATCATATTGATATGCATAAATGAAACAAAATTATAATATCTTAATTCCCATCAGAAGCAAAATTACTGAAATATTTAAACTTTACCTTGATAACTATAATTGAGTAAGATCAATAACATATTCCGTCTTGGTATCCCTGTACTAGCGGAATTAAACAGATATCATGTCATAAAAGTTCATGTTTATATATGGTCATTCTAAAATGGTTTTGAGTTTCTGATTTAAGGTAAAGTAATATATACAAAACATGGTTTAAAGTTCTTCAAAATTGACACAAGTTGGGATATTTTTGACATATGACCTTCGTATCTTCTCAAGTAGCTGATCTGGGACTATACTTGTCCCACTGGACCTTAACTTGGTCCACTAGACGATCCCTGAGTTGTCGAACCCTATGTTTCAGTATACGTAATGGTTCGACCAATATGATTCTTTCGTCCGATACCTGCAGTTCCTTCCATTGAATGTTATGAGATTGGTCAGCTATGTAATGCCTTAATACAGATACATGAAATACATTATGAAATTTATGCAAGTGAGGTGGCAGTGCAAGACGATAGGCGACAAGTCCAACTCTTTCCATGACTTTAAATGGTCCAATAAATCGGGGTGATAACTTTGTCCCTTTTCCGAATCGAATAGTACTTTTATTCGGTTTGATGTGGATGAAAATCTGATCCCCTACCTCATACTTCCTATCAGTTCTGTGAGCATCAACATAACTCTTTTTTCTATCCTGTGTTTCTTTTAACCGTTTTCTAATTTGTTTTATCTGCTCTTCCATTTCTTGGATTAATTCTGGTCCTACTATCACCCGATCTTCTAACCTGTCCCAACTTAACAGTGTTCTGCAAGATTTGTCGTACATGCTTCAAATGGGGTATTCTAATTGAACTGTGGTAATTGTTATTGTCTGCAAATTCGACTAAGGGCGAGTACTTTCCCCCAGTGTGTTTGTTGGTCCATAACATACATTCTCAACATATCTTCTAGTACTTAGTTCACCCTTTCTGTTTGTCCATCAGTCTTAGGATGATAAGTTGTACTTAAATTTATTTGAGTTCCTAAGGGTGAATGCACACAGGTCTAGAATCTTAAAGGAAATCATGAATCTTTATCTGATATGATTTTCTTAAGAACTCCATGAAATCTAATGATTTCATTTATAAATATTTGGGCTACTTCAACAACTTCATAAGTATCTCTTATGTGAACAAAATGGGCAATTTTCATAATTTTACTTACCAGAATCAGAATGATATTAAGGCTTTGTGGTGTAAGGAGGTATCCTGATAATAAACTCCATATAAATCACCTCTCATTTGGTCATAGGAATGTTGGGAGGTCCAGGAGATCCATTGGGTGACAATGGTTAACTTTCACTTGCTGACATTTTAGACATTTCGCAACGAATTTGAAAATATTCGCGCTTCATTCCTTCCAAAAAGAAGAGTTTCTTTGTGTCAACTTACATCATCTCTTTTCATCTTCTTTTGCATCTTGCTTGCACTTTTCTCCATCATCTTCTTCTATAGTGGAGTTTTCTTCCTATTGCTCTTCATTTGTCTAATTTAGTCATGGAGTCTTTTCTCTTCTCTTCATATTTTTCTCTTCTCTTCATTTTTCTTTATCGACTATAATTCCTCTCTGAATCTTCCATTATACTTGCATAAATTGTTTCTTGGTGGAGGAATATCTCCATCCAACAATATACGTATGATAGTACGTTGACAAACTTAATTGATGCACTAATGTCATGATTTGACATGACTTGACCATAAATTTTAAACTTGAGTGTTGGGCAACACCAATCAATTTTTTTTTTTTAAGAAGCCTCTAATATTTGGTTAATTGGCTTAGGCTTTTCCTCATCTTCATATATGGAATTGTACTATAACAGGAAGGTCGTCATTTCAAGCAATTTGAAGTTTCAAAATTTAAATTGCATATAGCATCCACAATCGCTCCAATCACTCCACACAAAATTCTCATTTTATTCTACTCAAAATTTTGTGTTTTGACACCTTGATCACAAATGGATTATTCATATTCATGCAAAATTTCATTATCCCTTTTTCTATTTAATTCTTGAGTTCTCAACAAACCCCAGAACATGTTAGATGCTACAAGTGGAAATGAAATTTCTGAAAACACTGAATTCAATAATATTTTTCCCATAATCAAGGAATATGTATATATATTTCTCATTAATTAGGTGACTAAATGTCTATTAATTATATTAAAATTCTGAAAAACATATTCCAAAATAAACAACTTCTCAACATAATTATATCTATAATATTGTATCTATACTATCATCTGCCTCTACGTAATTATATCTATAATATTGTATCTATACTATCATCTACCTCTACTATGAAATCCTCATACATGTAAATTAGTCATAATCCTATTTTAACACAAGTGTCTGAATAGTTTAAATATTTAATAAAAATAAAAATAAATAAATAAAAGGTGAAGAGACCTTGTCATACTTCTCTCATGGGTGGTCTTCACAAATTAATTAAAGTTGTTTGGATGTAATAGTTTTAACTCTTTTCATAATAATTATTTTTGAAGTTTTTCATAAAAAAAATCTGAGATACAAGGTAAGTTATCTGTAAAAGTTGGATTTAAATTTCAAATTCCAGCTTATTTTTTATTTTAAATAAAAAATGACACATCACATAATATGATTTATATTATATTATATTAATTTTTTTTTGAAGAAAAGACTTCACCAGAGTATACGGGGAATATTAATTATTTACGAAAGAGAGAAAATGATGACGGGACTGTATGATGACTCTGCTTTCCACGGGAATTAGATTTCAAGGTCCAATTGAAGTGATACCTTGTTCCACTGGAAAGAGGGAAGACCAGACTATTACAGGTCCAAAAGCAATGTTGTAGTTATGAAATGTAAGGAGTTAGCATCCACACAACTTTGCTCTTCCTAACCTCTTTCTTAATGTCTTCTTATTGGAAATTTTTTTTTTTTTTTTGCAATTATTCAAATATTACACCAGCAGTTTGTACAAATAATTTCCAGCCATCCAATCGAGGAATGCAGTCTTGGGGTAACTTCCTACAAACCCTATCCAATGCATCTCAGTAGAAATTCCCTTTAATTTAGGTTGGTCCCCATCTGGCACAGTGTGGGTTTCCCTCAGTGAGATTGTTAAATTGCCTTTACAATGTTCTTCAACAAACCATATTTATTAGTCAAAATAATTATGATGTACATATGGAGGTAAAATACCTACGAGGTTTGAAAGACTTAATGATAGACAAATTAAACCCTGTAAAATGCTTGAAACAATGATTAATCTTTGTCCTAATATTGCTCCAAAATCATATTCTCGCCAGCATACTAAGCTCAGTTATACCATCTTTTATAGATAGTGTCAAATGATTATAATTAAATTGTGAGATTAGCAATGGGGATAGAGATTATTGGCTGCTAAATGCAGACTAACTTAAAGAAAATCAATTCATCTAGAATAATCATAATCAACTGTTGGTTGTTCATTAAGGAAAGAAGATTCGTAGATGAGAGTTTTATTGTAGACATTTTAGTTTACAATAAAGATATACTATATAGGAAATAAGTCACTTAGTGATTTTTTAGGAAATAAGTCACTTAGTGATTTTTAAGAAAGTAAGGTTTCACTCTTACACATGCCTTTTAATTTTGAATTCTAAATACTTCTTTAGATGAAAAAAAAAAAAAAATTCCAACATATTTTACCCTACCAGAAATCATACCCTTCATATATAAATTCCCCTTTATACCCATATACATTAATCCCTGCCTGCAAGTTCAATATACAGCAGACCGTATGTATTTCCAGACTTTCTGAATACAGCTGCTTTACGAGAAATCTCAAATACGAAAATACAGTATGGTATGATGGTGAGGCATGCGGTTCGTCGGCAGCATATCGGGGCATCGAATCTCGTCTGTCTGCTTAACAAACTTTTCTCAAGATCCAAAGGACCGAAATAAATTCCAGCAAGGCAGACCATGGGATTGACGCAGACTTTAGCCGCTGTCACATTCATAGTGTCCAATCTAGCTCAGGCTTTCCCACCCACTTCCAGATAAGGTCATCATTGCTAACAACAGAGTGCAGAATTGCCAATTGGGCCTACACCTAGCGGATCCCATGACCGTGGCCCTCCGCCCCATGTGACTAGAGATTTAAAAAAAATAAAAAATAAAAGGGCTCATATATACATGTGACTGGTCCTTCCACGGAGAATCAGAATCTATGGAGCACATTAATTCAGATACAAAATCCTGTACCCATTCCACTGTAAGTGCTCTGACCCAGGTTCTCGACACACGTCAAACGCAGCACGTCATCGAACGTTTACAAAACGAAAATCAGGAGTCCTTGCAAGCTCCCTCAAATATTAATACACGCTAAATGGTTTGAACCAAATTTATGCTCTCGAGTCCCCACGGGTCTATTCCCATTGTTAATTTGATAACAGAATTATAATATATATATATATATATATATTAACAGGATATATATATATATATATATATTATTAATATATTATATACCCAAAATTTACATGGATAATTTACTTCGAAAACATAATTATATATAATGATCAAATATAATACCATATACGCAAAAGTTAAGTATGAACAAGCTTCTAAACTGTGTTGCCAGCCTGTGATACCCGAATCCAGTGAAAAGCAATTACACTTTGTGACCCGATACTCAGAGTCTTACATTCAATTTGAAAGGCAACGATGTGTTTGGAATCTTAAAACCAACCGGCCTGTCAAATTGATAGTTAACATCAATTACCGGACGTATATGGAGTTCGTAAGAAGATTCATGATCGGTATTAAAATCAATGCGACAAAATATTCAGATATTCCACGAATTTCAATACCTCGAAGATTTATGATGGATTTTAAAATTAATGCGAAGAAATATTCAGATATTCCACTCATCGACTTGGACTCAGGAGATTTCATTCAGTGAAATACAATTCACCAAAAATTAAACTTCAAGGGGAAGCGTAGTTATTTTACTGCATCTTCAGTATTTCTTTTTATACGAATGCCAAGACATAAGTAAATTGAATTAAACGAAAGAAAAATTTCGGATATTCTTCCCTGTGTTTAAAATAAAATATAATGCTCTTACGAACTGTTCTTTCCTCACTCACCGACTGTGATTTCTTACGGAATTAAGTTAAAATTTACCAGAGGCCATTTCTGGGTGGGTTACATGATATGTATTTCATAGAGTTTTTTTTTTGTTTTACCGAAAATTCAGGTCGTTGAAACTATTATTCACTAACCTATGTTTCGGCTGGTATGAATTTTTTTTAAATCCAAGGATCGACACCTACTTCTGAAACAATTTAGCAGAGTTCTCGGCTAGTTCTATGGACTTAATTAACGGGTATCATGCTGAAACGAAACGTATGCAAAGCCAATAAGGTCCAAAGAGTTTGAAACCCTTCCCTTTGATACCGAAATGTAAGGCTTTGAGTCATTATTCCAGTAATGTAAAGGTCTAAAACATAATATGTGTTTTTTTACAAATCTGCTTGCAGCTTAAATGACTTAACCAACATTCATATAACTAAATTACTCAGTTTGGTATGGAGTACCTACCTGTATTCCCGCGGTTGATGATGCCTTAAGCTGCTCCTGCTTCTGTTACCAAAAGACCGAAACCACCCAGCCAAACTGAGCAGAATCTCGCTCCTCAGTCTAGTAAGCTTCTTAGTTGAAGCAGACTATTCCCCGTGCCCAGAAACCTCAGAACAACCAACTCTCCTTCTGTTGGTAACTCAAGTCTGCAAAGATCCGTCCTTCTTCAGTATCCCCTTCCTTCGTTCTCCCTTCCTCCCTTCAACACTGTTCTTTCTGGTTTATATCATGTTTCTTGATGGTCGCCGCCCTTTCACCCACCTTTTCATCTCCTCGTGACACCCTCCCATGTCACGTCATTTCTTTTAATATAAAGGTATTATGAATTTAAGTTTAATATTCTCTTTTTTTATTTTATTTCTTTTAATATAAAGGTCCTAGGATTATACTAGGAACCTTACCCTTAGTTTATTTATTATTTATATTTTTCTCTAATCATTTTATAACTTATTAATATAATTTATTAATAATCTAAAATGTATAATTATATAACCATCTTTTAGGATTTAGCTTAATTTTTAACATTTATCTTTTATAGTTATTTTTACGTTATACATTTTAAATTTAGTATTTACCCATTAATCATGACGTATTTAAGCAATATGGGTATTGATGGGTGAATATAACTTCTATTTGAAGAAGCATCATGATATTTAATACTTATAGTTAATTTAGTATATAAATACTAGTGCGGTGCATGCGACACATGCATATGTAGCTATCATATGCATGCATTGTATCCCTGTTATTATTCTTGTGTTCTTTGTATTATAGATAAGTCGTTATAGTTATGAGCCCACATAAATGCCTAGGTTCGCATTATCCGCCTAGAATAATCTAAAATAGTGCTGAATAGGTTGATTCTTAAGCCATAACCTTGTGATACAATAAAGACAATGCTTAGCCATAAATGGTCACATGTGAAGCTTACCATCATTCCAATACCCCCTTTAATCTTAGCATGGGAATAGGAAGTGGGATGATAAAATATAGGAGTATGCATACTCAATTCAACATAGATACAAGTATGGCTGAAATATAAGGTGAGTGAGTATGAGATGACCCAACTTGAATACAAGTGTGGATGGGTATATGAATGTCCAATCGTCGTCATAGAGCTACTCAACTCTTGAGGAAATGTGACCCTTGAGCTGCTCATCATTCAGAGACACATGTTATTGATATGACCATATGATAAGGAAGTGTTGAAAAGAGGGATATATACCAGAGAGAAAAAATGAATGGGAATACCAAACCCAATGTAGAGTTTTCCATAGTTGGAATAAGAGAGTGTGCATTTGTGATGACCCAACTAAATACAAATGTGGAAGGATGTGGATGGAAGGTGCTAATCCCCATGACCAATGACTACTAACCCTAGCCCGAAGAATAGAGGTGGATAACAGGGAGAGATGGAGAGTGGTAAGTATGAAGATATCTTGGACATGCTACACCAATCAGTGCTTTGCAATAGTGCACTTCTAAACGCTAATGCCTCAAAGGAGGTTCCATTAGACTAAAGTCAAAGACTAAGCTCCCAGATGAAATGTGGGAAAAAAATTATAGTCGAGATTGATCAATCATCCAGTTTGCCCCATGATCCATATTAATATGCACATAACATTAAACGAAAGCACATGATTGTAAAAATGGTGAAAGTACCTTTCGATAGATGACCCAACTTCCTTCAAGAAGAAATGTTAAATGGGAAAGAGATTTGACCAAAGCAATAGATGCAAAATCTTGGCATAATGTTATGTTCTGATCATCGTAAGGCTGCTAGTTGGTTGGTTTTCCAAAGATGTGAAGATTTTCTCCTAGGGGTTACCCACTTTTTGGTGGGTAACAAGAGCCACATGTGCCATTTGGCGGATCTATTGCACATGTTTTTAGGGTTGTCACACTTTGAAGTTTGAGCTTGGATGACTTGCGACAAACTTCTCTTGAGCACTCTAGTTTTTGAGGCCTATTTGCACTTGCTTTCATGTTAAGGAGGGAGATGTCCACTTAAGGAGGTTCTTTTATGCACATTTTCATGCTTTTTTGGTGAGGACATCCTCTTATGGAGAATTTTCACTTGGTATTCTACCTTGATGGTGTTGTTCTATCTTGGGATGATTGACGCATGCCACATGGAGCCTTTATTGTATACTCATCAATTTTTACAAATGACATAGCCTAAAGGGCCACATGTGTGGATGGAGTTAGTTTTTTGGCACATGTCTTGAGGATATATTTATGGGTCAATTTGATTTGAGGGGATGGTTGTTAAAATTGGCAATTAGGGCAAAACTTCATGTGGGTCATCTTATTAATGGCAGCTGATATTTTTCTTGGATCCCTCTCATCGAGAGGTGTAGGATTGATCTAAAGATCATCCGAATCCGATAAGTATTCATGGAGATATGAATTTATTTGTGTTATGGGACAATTCATCAAGGTTGGCCAGCAACCAAATAAACCCCACATGTGCTCAACGTTTTAGTATAAATAGAGATGCTTTGAAAGTCATTTGGACACACTCACAACTCTCTTGTGATCTCTTCCTCTCCATTCGTTTGGGTTTTAATGGAAGGAAGAATGCCTAAGAGAATACACTGATCTAGGAGGTTTGCCCTAACCCTAGACAAAGAGATCTATATGCTACCCTCATCTACATTCATGGAGAAGAATCTTCGCTGTCCAAAAAGGGAGGCTCTTATATTGGAGCAAGGATAGGGTTCAATGCTGCCCTAATGATGTCTTAGCGCTGCCATAAAGAGCCCTAGACGTGGAGAAGGAAAAGGTCTTCTAAGAAGCACCTACGCTGCCCTATTACAGTCAATGAAGCCAGCCCTATGGACGCTGTCCTAGAGGAGGATTATCTCATCGAAGAGAAGCACCTTCGCTGCCCTAAAGGAGGCTGCTAGCCGCAAAGAAAGAAGGGTTCTATTCACAGTAAGCCACAGTCCCTATCACACCTACAGGGCTACGTCAGGAGGGCATAAGGCACGCTGGGGTATGACAAAGCCAACGTGGAATGTAGGAGTGTTGAAGAAGGGTAACCGTAGCCTTGGTAAGGATGTTGCAGCTGATGTATGAAGGCTGGTAGGGATGTCAGTTGCCCTAACCAGTCCATGACCACATTGTGAAGGTTGTCCTAAGTGCTGTCCAACAATGCCACAAACAGCTGCATGATATGATATAATGTGTCAACATTGTGGTGAATGCTATAGCATGATGATGGGTATAAAGATGAAGTGTATCACAGTACAATGGTGAGGTACAACAGTATGATATATTACAGCAATTTGATACATTACAGCAGTAAGATATATTGCAGCAGTGTGATATATTGCAGCAGCATGATCCGCAAGTTCATGATGGTGCAATAGGATAGCACATTGGGACAGCTGTATGCTACTTGGTGCAACAAGTACACAAAGCAGCTATGGTGCAGCAAGCACATGGGTGACAACATGGTGCAGCAGTGGCACAAGGTACAACAGTGCCAAACACTGGGACAGCAGTGCAACATAAGGAGCAGAGGTATGATGTGTACAACATGGTCACAAGGTCCAGCATTGTGATGATGGGTGCAGCATGGTACAACACGGTGAGGTGTAGCATGATGACGAGATGCAACACAATGATAGGTGAAGGAGTCACCTTGGAGAATTAGTTGAAGCAGCATGTGTTCAACTGATCTCATGTATCATCTTCTTAGAGATGTTTTATGCTCTTATCTAGATAAGTCAAAGTGTTGACTTTTGTTGTAAATGTACTATCTCTCTCTCTGTTGAACTATTGAAGAACATATAAGAAGAATTGATCAAGGGTTTCCCCACATTGGGGTTTGTCTCTGGCTAGCGCCACATCTTGTGTCCTCTTGTCTTGGCTTGTGTTCTGCGATTTATGTTTATGTTCTATCTGCAGTTTACTTTAATGCTGATGTGATTGCTAATCTAGAAAAGATATTGAGCTAACTGTGAAAATTGAAATAAATTGCTCTAAGCATAGAACATACCTAAACTTAACAATGGTGCATGGCCAAACCCTCATCTAAAGGAAGCTCCCTATTCTCTAGCTTTATTCTTGGAGATGGTTGCTAACTAACTACATTATTTTACTATTGTTTGACTTGTCTATTGAATTTAGTTACTTGAGAGCTATATTGTGTTGTTTTACTTGGATATTTTATTATATCTTCTTGGATGAAAATGAAGATTTCAACAACTCATTGTTACTTTTAGTAAGGAGGTTGTTGAGATGATTATTTTATTGCTAGTCCTTGGAGGACTAATGGATCCAAGAAAACAAATACTTGTTTAATGTAAAAGGAGAAAGAGATGAAACTTATACAAGGGTTTACTATCTCCATAAGTAAGACGTGATTTAAAAGTGCTCCCAAGCTTTGGAATAAAATTGCTTTATCTTGGATGTACAACTTTGTTGATTTGTGGTGGATATTCTTGGTGAATATGGGTATCTTTTATTGCAAGTTTGATATCAAGGTCAACTCAAGGGCCATAAAAGAATAATCTTTCTACACTGGAAGAGGTAATCTCAAAATATCTTTGTCATTTTGTTTGAAAAAGACGAACTCATGTCCATAGATGTCTTGAGAGAAAAAGTATAGTTTGATTTTTTTAGGCAAAGCCATCCTTGTGTTAATTTTTGCAACAGGGTCAAACTCCACCTTGGACAGCTCAGATGATCGAGATGATGATTGCATTAAATGCCTCTTTTTGAGAGGACCAAAATCGACCTAAAGATCACCGTATTTGCACAAGCGAAAGTTGATTTTTGAATTATTTTATTCACTCATCTATAATGGAATCGGTCGGCCCTAAGCACATGTGAAATTGTTTAGGTCGGCCTCAACCCCAAGTGGACCCTCATGGAATCCTATAAATAGAAGCGACCTCAAGCTCATTTCCACACATTGATCAAGCTATCTTCTACTCTTCTCTTTTGTCTTGGTTCGCACAGGTTTGACAAAAGAAGTTCGTGCAAGGGTCCAAAATCACAGGGGTGAAGCTCACATGGATCTAGGGTTTTTGTTTCTCAGACGCAGGCACGTAACTGAGCTTTTTGATCCCCGGACACACACACACAGTAGTTAAGGGAGTGTCTAGGAAGTTTTGGACACTCGCATAGAGGCTTGAAGGGAGCGTCTAGGTTTTCAGAGGCAGATCAGACAGTATTAGTCCCCAGACACTCGCACAGAGTGGTCAAGGGAGCGTCCAGGCAGTCCCAGACGCACGCATTGTAACTGGAAGAGAGTGTCTGGGGGGGTTTGGAGCAGATCTGAGTAAGTTTGAACCCGGACGCATGCATATAGTCTGCCTGAGAGCATCCAGGCAAGATACGGTTGCCCTCATACAGTGGCTGAGGGAGCATCCAGGGAGCCAGTCTTGCTGAAAGCTTCTTGGATTTTGATCTAGGGTTTTGCAGTTGCCTTTAGTTGGCTTCAACGATCTGGTGGATGAAGGGTTTCTCTCTATGGTTTTGTAGATCTGCAATCTGTTTCTGTAAATCTCTGCTGCAAATCTATGTATTGGGCTCATTGTACTCTCTGCTGAAAGCTTTTTATGACGATCTAATAAAGAAGAAAGGGTTTTCCCCCTTGTGGGTTTTTTCCCTGGCCTTGGACCAATCTACTGTCTCTTATAGTTGTGCTGTTGTCTTCTTTGTCATTGCATATATTGTTCTATCTTCAGTTACAGTTTATGATTGGTTACATTGCTAATACTTGGATGCATTGTTAATGAAAAAGTAAATTGGGTTAAAGTAATTGATACAACATGGAACAATTTGAAAAAATTAACATGGAATCAGAGCTGAGGTGAAGGACAATCCCAAAAGAAGACAAGCATTGAAGCCCTCATTATTAGAAAGAAGTTTGCCTAGTCAAGATCAAGATGTTTTGCTCTACCTTCAAGAGCATGGAAAGTTGGGTGATGCATCAAACTTTGCTGCATGGAAAGTCAGGTTGGAGATCGTAGCTGACAACAATGATATGCTAGAATACATTCAATGAAGGATGCCCGAGCCTCTTGAAAATGCTTCCGCTTCCCTTGAAAACAAGTACAAGAAAGGTGAGTCCAAAACAAAGCAAATTATAGCTGATGGTTTACAAGATCATTTACTTGCATGTGTTGGGAATTTAAGAAAGTCTAAAGACATGTATGACAAGATAGCCAACATGTATGAAATCAATAATTTGAATGAGATCATCACCTTGAAATATCAACTCAAGGAAACCAAAGTGAACAAAGGAGAAGCTGTTCAATCCTACATTATGGGGATTCCTCTCCTTAGAGATCAATTGCAGAGAGTTGGAGAAAATGTGCCTAATAGGGAACTAGTAGTTGTGACTCTTAGATGTCTCCCTCATATTTGGGAAACCTTCATTATTACAATTAGCAACAACAATGTCCTTCCGTCATTTGATGCAATTGTTGGGAAGCTTACTCAAGAAGAATCGAGGATGATAGCAAGAGGGAGGATTCAAAAGCATGAAGAGGGAGAGCTCGCTGCATATATCACTCATGACAAAAAGAAGCAGGGAAAAGGAGGTCTATCAAGGAAGCCCCCTTCTCAAAATGCAAAAGGAAGGAATGACAAATCTCTATCTCATATTGAATGCTATAATTGCCACAAGAAAGGTCATTATGCTCGAGACTGTCCCGAGAAGAGAAAAAGGCCACATTACTATTAGTTTTTGTAGCATCAGATGTGTTCTAGCCACGAAATTTTGTGGAGAGTCTAGAATACACAAGATCTCCAAAACCCAAAAGTCGTTTTTGGAAATTCCACCTAGAGATGAATTAATTATGTTATTAGTCGTTTTTTAAATATTTTAAGTCTAAACTTATGGAATATGACTAATTAATCAGAATTAATTAAGTTTGGTGTGAATCTTCTAGAAACTCACACAGATCGACTCCTAGTTAATCCTATCCATAGATTAAGATCTAGTCTTCTCCGATGAAGTCTCAACAGAGGGTTATAAGAAGAAAGTTGATGGGGCTTGGAGAACACACTTGAAGAGTTTGATTTTGTTGAGAAATCAATTTCTAGAGTAGCATCTGTGTGTTGCCGAAAGTGTTTTAGTGAGGTCGAAGCAATGAGAGAGGGGTAGAGATAGTGAGGTTAGAGGAAGCTTTTCCAGTTCCAGTGAGTACATTGCAGAGAGGCAGTGATTGCCACAGAGAGGCAGCACAGAGCCCTCTTGGGGAGATTTCTGTTTTGCTGGGGAGAAGTCGAGATTCTGAGCTAGAAGTTGGGCAGAGGGTCCTGAGGCAAAGAGTATCAGTTTCCTAGACAACAGCTGACGAGACAGCGAGAGGAGACGTAGTTCCAAGCTTGTGGGATGCAGTAATTGCATAGGCTGACACAAATGGAGCAAGGAGCAGCTCAATTCGAGCTGAGGTCAGTGTGGGATCACTTGTGGAGTGAGCAATTTCTCTCACTAGTTATTATTGCCAGTTATTTCTCTGTTTGGATTGCTAGTTTAAGCATCCATAGAATGTACTTAGATTTTAACTATTGCATAATATTAAAACCCTCAGCTGCTGTGCCGGTTTTCCCGAGTTGGGTTTTTCTGGGGACTTAGTCCAAAAATAATGGTGTAGTTTGTGTGTGTGCATCTATTTCTTCCAATGTTTTTATTCCTTCCGCAGTCTTTGTTTTGTGAAGGTTGCAGTGTATTTGTTTCAATATTTGCTGTAGCACACAACAAATAATTTGTTTAATTAAATTAACAAATAGAAGAAATAACATCAATTGCTGCAACAAGATTCGGGGTTAGCCGATTTTTCACATGGTATCAGAGCACAGATTGTAAGCCAGAGAGCTCAGTGGCAGAAGGGAAGAGGAATTTTGTAGCTCTGCGTAAGCAGTAGTTCGAAACCCTTAGAGGCAGCGCATTTGCTTGGCCAAGAGGGTCAATTTCTTGAGGAAAAATCGATTTATCTGAGAGAGCGACAGAGAAATCAAATTTCTCCAGTTCAAGGATTACTAGAGGCAGAGGGAGCAACCAATATTTTCCTTGCAGAGTAGATCTCTAGCTGGACGCAATATTTTGTAGCAATTGCTAGTGCAAAATAACGTTAGGAGGAAGAAAGAGCACACACTGAGGGAAATTTTCCTCAGGGGACTTCTAGCTTCAAAAGTTCATTTTTCTCTTGCAGATCAGTAGTCATTGTGAGCATATTTACTCACTTTAGCAGGAAGTGCGTAGATCCTAGCAACAACCGAGCAGAAGAGGAGGAGGATTTCAACTTATTTGGTGAGATGGCCACTGATGGACTACGAGATCAGGACAAGTTGGATGGGGCTTCCAACTATGTCATCTAGAAGGCAAGGATGTCCTTCCATCTGTATGAGTATGGACCGAAACCATTCATAGATGCAGTGGTAGCTATCCCCACGGATGCAGATCAACTGAAGGAATATCAAAAGGTGATGGCAAGGGAAAAGAGGTTGATTCTTGAAGGTGTTCGAGATCACATTGTATCTCACATAGTGAGCCAGGGAACGACCAATGAAATGTGGGGTACACTTTCCACGTTATATTAGGGCACTTCCGAGCAACAGAAGATGTATTTGGAGGAGAAGCTGAGATGCACCAGGATGCAGAAGGGGGAACGCATAGACCCCTACATCACCAGGATTTAGGAGATCCGGGATCAGTTGTCAGCTGTTGGAGCAACACTTTAAACCTCATAACTAGTATGATTGACACTCAACAGTGTCTCCGAGGAGTTGCAGGTATTCGTCCAAAGAATTTTGGGCAGAGAAACCTTGCCAAGGTGGGACAAGATGTGGGTCGATTTGCAACAGGAATTGAAGCGAGACTTAGTAAAGAGCTCCATCAGTGGCAGCAGCAGCGAGTCGAGGCAGGTGAAGGAGGAGGAGTTGAAGCAGAGAAACCTTGCCAGGGTGGGACAGGATGTGGGTCGATTTGCAGCAGGAGGAGTTGAAGCGAGACTTAGTAAAGAGCTCCATCAGTGGCAGCAACAGCGAGTCGAGGCAGGTGAAGGAGGAGGAGAATGTGGTCCTTGCATCAAAGGGTCCTAGTCAAGGACAGGGGGAGCAGAGAAAGAAGAGGAAGGACCTGTCTAAGGTCAAGTGCTTCAGATATGGTGAGCTTGGCCACTACAACACCCAGTGTTCTCTCAGGAAGAAGGACAAGGAGGAGAAGCAGGATCAACAGGCAACATCTACAGAGATCGATAGGCTTTCCTCCAGGCTGGAGGAAGACTTCACCATGTTTGTTGATATACCTCCAGGAGTGAGGTGGGGAGACTTGGTGTTGTAGCCCCAGAGTAGTACAATTGGGCAGGATTCTTGAGGAGGTCCACCTCTTGAATCAATACCTTGCTATGGGGGCCCATAGCATTTTAGTAGCAAGATGGATCAGTGGCAGTAGATGCAGTCAGATGCTAGAGTGGCAAGTGTAGAGTCTGGTTGCATGTAAGATGATGGGGAGCACAATGCAGAGTTGGTAGCAGTGCAGGTGGCACAAAGAAGAGTTAGCAGCAGTGCAGATGGCTCAGTGATAGCGTAGATACTAGCAGCAGTTAGAGACTCGGGTAACAAATGTATCATACTGATCACAATTGATTCAGTATTTTGGATGCTTTTCAGTTGCAGATGTTGCAGTTGCAGTCGTAGTAGCAGCAAATGGAGAGGGAGATGAAGTGTTGGCAGCAGTTCAACAGAGTCAGCGGTAGCACAAATGTCGCATATATTAGAGTTGCGTAGTGGTTGGTGGGTAGCAGCAACGTGATAGGAGATGACGCAGAGACAGAGTGTTGTTTTAGTGAGTTGCACACTAAAACACATTCCTCGCTAAGAGGGAGTGTTAGTTTTTGTAGCATCGGATGTGTTCTAGCCACAAAATTTTGTAGAGAGGCTAGAATACATGAGATCTCCAAAACCCAGAAATCGTTTCTGGAAATTCCACATAGAGATGACTTAATTAGATTATTAGTCGTTGTTTAAATATTTCCTAAGTCTAAACTGAGGGAATATAACTAATTAATCAAAATTAATTAAGTTATGGTGTGAATCTTCTAGAAATTCACACGAATTGACTCCTAGTTAATCTTGGCCATGGATTAAGATCTATTCTTGGTCGTTGAAGTTTCAATAGAGGGTTATAAGAAGAAACTTGATGGGGTTTTGAGAACACACTTGCAGAGTTCGATTTTGCTGAGAAATCGATTTCCAGAGTACCATCTGTGTTTTGCCAGAAGTGATTTAGTGAGGTTGAAGCAGTGAGAGAAGGGCAGAGATAGTGAGGCTGGAGTAAGCTTTTCCAGTTCTGGTGAGTACATTGAAGAGAGGCAATGATTTCCACAGAGAGCTAGTGCACAACCCTCTTGGGGATATTTCCATTTTGTTGGGGAGAAGTCGAGATTTTGAGCCAAAAGTTGGTCAGAGGTTCCTGAGGCAAAAAGTATCAGTTTCCTAGACAACAGCTGATGATACAATGAGAGGAGATGCAGTTCCGAGCTTGTGGGGCATAGTAACTGCGTAGGCTGACGCAGTGACTGTGCAGACAGAGCAAGGAGTAGCTCGATTTGAGTTGAGGTCAGTGTGGGATTTCCTATGGAGTGAGAATTTTTTCTCACTAGTTATTATTGCTAGTTATTTCTCTGTTTGAATTGCTAGTGTAAGCATCCATAATTTGTACTCAGATTTTCACTACTACATAATATTAAAACCCTCAACTGCTACATCGTTTTTCCCAAGTTGGTTTTTTTCGGGGACTTAGTCCAAAAATAACAACGTATTTTGTGTGTGTGCATTTATTTCTTCCAGTGTTTTTATTCCTTTCACAGTATTTGTTTTGTGAAGGTTGCAGTGTATTTGTTTCGATATTTTCCATAGCACACAACAAATAATTTGTTTAATTAAATTAACAAATGGAAGAAATAACATCAATTGCTGCAATAGGATTTGGGGTTAGCCGAATTTTCACAATTACAACACCAAAAGCAACAACAATAATAAAAGAAGAAAAGACAATCAAAGGAATAACCACGATAGAAGATATGAACAAAGAAGAAAAGATTCCTCAAGCGACCGTGAAGAAGACCATCCTCCTCAAAAGAAGTCAAGAGCTCCCATATGAAAGTAATGTTGTAAATAAATCTGAATACATTAATATTTCTGCCCTTAATAGTTCTTCCCCATCGGATTCATGGGATAGTTGGTTGGTTGATAGTGGGGCCACTCATCATTTCTATGGATACAAGGAAGTCCTCTCTAATCTGGTAGAGAGGGAGACTATGCTGAAGATCATTCTTGGAGACAACTCCAATCATCCCGTGAAAGGCTTTGGGTCCTTCAAATTTCAGTTGAATTCTAGGGAATTAGTTCTGCTGCATGATGTTATGTATGTGCCGTGATTAATGAAGAATTTAGTATCAATATCCGCATTGGAAGATAAAGGGATGAGGGTTGCCTTCATCAAAGGAAAAGTTTTCACTTGGTCTGCTGATTCACCTATGAGAGATGCATTCACATTAGGATCAAGATTTGAAGGACTCTATAGAGTTACTGGAAGGCCACATCTAGCATTGGTTCATACTACCAATAATTTGAGCTAGTGGCATTGCAGACTAACTCATCTACACTATGATGCTCTTCCAAAATTGAGGAAATTGGTCTCAGGTATGTTCAAGCCCATCATGATGGAGTTTGTCCAGGTTGTCCGAGTGGAAAGAAAACAAGGGGACCATTCCCCTCTAGTGAGAACAAGACAAATGACATCCTCCATCTCATTCATTCCGATATATGTGGTTCGATGCCTGTGCATTTTATTGGTGGTCATCTGTATTACATCAGCTTTGTTGACGACTTCTCAAAGACATGGATATACTACCTCAAGCACAAGGATTAAGCCTTTGAAATGTTCAAGGAATTCAAAGCCTTAATCGAATATCAAACATGAAAGAGAATCAAAGTATTCAGGCCCGAAAATAGAGGGGAATACATGTCAATCGAATTCATAGCATTTTGCAAGAAAGAAGGGATCAAGAAGGAAACAATTGTGCCATATACTCCTGAACATAATGGTTTAGCTGAAAGAAAGAACAGGTCTATATTAGAAGTTGCCTATGCCATGCTCCATGATCAAAAGGTGCCAGAATTCCTTTGGGCAAAAGCCACATTTGTTGTTGTATATGTTCAAAACAAGGTGCCTCATCAAGCATTAGAAAACAAGACCCATAAAGAAATATTCACAGGTTTCAAGCCCAATATTAGCCATCTTCGTGTATTTGGATGCCCTGTATATTTTCATGTACCGAAGGACAAAAGGAACAAATTGGAAGCTACAGGAAGAAAATGCATGTTTGTGGGTTATTGTGAAAATTCTAAAGCATATAGAATATATATTCTTGGTCAGAGGAAGGTCGAAATTAGCAGGGACATAACATTCGATGAAGATGTGTCTCTTGGAAAAGCAAGAGATCTTCCTTCGCCTCCTCATCCCAAGGAAGAGAATGATGACTAGGATGTTCTAGATGATCCTTCCGTGCCTGAGTCCTATATTGTTGATGATCCCATGGAGCCTATGGATCCTTTAGATCCTCCTCCAAGTGATCCACCTACTAGCAAGAGACCACTTTGGCTCTGCGATACTCTATAGAATGCTGAAAGAAATGTTCCCATTCGCAGATCATTTAGAGAAAGGAAGCAACCATGCAGGTATCAGGGATATGTTGCAGCCACGAGCACTATGATTCAAGCCGAACCGTCCTCATTCGATGAAGCTATAAAAGAACAAGTTTGGAAGGATGCTATGGCCGAGGAATATGAATCGATTGTGAAAAATGATGTATGGGATGTTGTGCCAAGACCGAATGGGAAGTCTGTTGTGACTTCAAAGTGGCTATTTAAGATCAAACATGGAATTGATGGCAGCATTGAGAAAGCCAGGTTCGTAGCTCAAGGATTCTCTCAAAAAGAGGGAGAAGATTATGATGACATATTTTCTTCTGTGGCTCGATATGCAACCATCCGTCCGATAGTTGCCCTAGCTGCTAGTCAAGGATGGACTCTTCAACAGATGGACGTAAAGACCACATTCCTTCATGGCATGTTACAGGAAGAAGTATATGTTGAACAACCATACGGATTTGAAGTGGAAGATTGAAGAACACATGTTTATAGGTTGAAGAAGGCATTGTATGGTTTGAAGCAAGCTCCCCGAGCTTGGTATGCACGCATTGACAATTACTTAATGAAGCTGGGATTCACAAGAAGCAATGCCGATCCTAACCCCTACTTCGAGGTAGTCGAAGATATGCCATTGATTTTGGTTTTATATGTCGATGATCTATTCTTGACAAGTAGTAATCCTTTGATGATCGAATGTAAGAGGGAGCTAGCCTCTGAAGTCGAGATGAAAGTGTTAGTTTTTGGTAACATCGGATGTGCTCTAGCCATGAAAATTGGTGGAGAGGCTAAGGCACATGAGTTCTAAAGAACCTAGATACTGTTTGGTGAAATTCCACCCAGATTGTATTTTATTAAAATAATTAATATTTTTAATGGGATTTCGAAGTCTAAACTTAGGAAAATTAAAGTATTAATGGGCGTTAATCAAAATATGGGTGAGAATGATCTAAAAGGCAGATCAAGTCATGCTGTAATCTTAGTCGTTGATTAGAGACTTAATCTCGGTCGTTGAAGTCTCAACGAGAAAAGTATAAGAAGGAGGCTTGGGGTTCATTTAGAAACACACACGGAGAGAATGAATTGATTTGGAGTTCGATTTTTGTGGCTAGGAAGCTGAGAATTCGAACTGAGTGATCATTCTGCAGTAGAGGGGTAGGGATAGTTCGGGAAAACTGGACAGAGAGGTGGAGAGACACTAGTGGAGGCAGCGCAACAGCTAGAAGGACTGACACTAGGTCAATTTGGGCCCACGCAGGCTTGACGCAGAGCCAAAAGGACCAACGCAGACACAGAAGCTGTCCTCATGCAGAAATCCAGAACTGTCGGGGAACTGTCGGAACAACTGGGAGAGGTTGATGTAGAAGTTCCAGAGGCAGAAGAGACAGTGTAGAAGCTGACGTAGGGCCAGTGCAGAGATAGCCGGGGTTAGCCAGTTCTGCCGCTCGATCATTGGGAATCTATTGGGTGAAGTGAGGTAAAACTCATTCAGTTTTCTGCCATTATATTTTCTTTGTCACTGGATTGTCGGGAGGGCATCCAACATTGTATTCAGAGTTACTGCTTAATAATAGAAAACCCTCAAAGCTGTTGCACCAGTTTTCTCGCATTGGGTTTTTCGGGGACTATTTTGTCCAAAAATAATTGTGTCATATGTATCTTGTTCTTTCCTCAGTTTTTTGTTTCATGTAATCAAATTTAAAGTAGTGTAGGTTGCAGAAGTAATTTACTTCAGTATTCAAAAAATAACTTGATAAATGTATATGAAAATCAAGTAGAAGTAAATTCAGTTGTTGCTACAGTAGGGGTTCCTTGGAGTAGGAATTTTTACAAAAAGACCAAATTCAGTTGTTGCTACCATAGGGGTTCCTTGGAGTAGGAATTTTCCCAGAAAGATCTTGGACTCATGCATTATTTTCTAGGCATTGAGGTATGGCAAAGGCCCAGTGAGATTTTCCTTTCATAGGGAAAATACGTTGTGAAATTGCTGGAAAGATTTGGAATGACTGAATGTAAATCCATGTCTACACCGATGGAAATGAACTTCAAAAAGTTATGTGGAGAAGCTGCAGGACTTGATTTGGAAAATCCATCCGAGTATAGACAATTAAGTCCAGACATATGCTATGCAATATAAACACATTGAATCAACTCATGACCAAGCCCCTCCATGCACATTGGATCGCTGCCAAACACGTACTCAAATATTTTCATGAGACGATCACACTTGGTTTGAGATATTTTGTCGGAGATGTTCAACTTCATGGATACACTGATGCTGACTGGGCAAGCAATGTTATCGACAGAAAGAGTACATCTGGATGTTGCTTTAGCCTTGGATCTGCCATGATATCCTGGATGAGCAGGAAACAAAAGTCTGTAGCATTGAGCACTGTCGAAGCATAATACATTGTCGTTAGCATGGCTAGCTGCGAAGCCGTTTGGTTGAGTAAGCTCTTTGGAGAGCTATTTGAGCAGGTCTTAGACACTACAGTGTTATATTGCGACAACAAGAGTGGGATCCATCTGGCAGAGAATCCCGTGTTTCATGACAAGTCCAAGCACATTGAGATTCGATATCACTTTATTCGGGACATGGTGCAAAGAGGCGCTGCTAGACTCCATCACATTTCGACAGATGAGCAAGTTGCAGATATTCTCACCAAGACACTACCGAAAGGGACATTCCTGGTCTTCAGAGAGTAGCTTGGACTGATTGGTGTGGCCCCTCCGGATAAGGGGCAGTGCTGATCAAGGACACTGAGCCAACTCTTCCCACCTTGTTTGAGCTCCAAAGGTGAGGAATTGAGATCGAAGGCTTCTGGGGTTGAGGGATCTCTGGACAACAGGGTACTTCCCTATCTGTTACCCATAGGGTTGGAGATGCTTCTCTTCTATCTGGTCAATGCAGAGTATACCCCAATTGGCATCATATTCTCAAGCAAGGCTTGTTGGGAATATCGCTCCCCATTTGGCCAACGGGTTGAGAGTGTACTTGGGGTGTACAACCCAAGTTGATTATGATGCAGGGGTTCTACCACATGACCATTGAAATTTCATTGATGGGAAGATTGGTTGGAAATAGGATTGGGTTGAGACTTTCTCCCCTTTTGAGATTCTGGGTTGAGAATGAGCTCCCCGATGAGATTCCATAGTCGAATATGTGCTCCCCTGTATAATAAAGTTATCCTTGTTGACTGCTGCGTGTCAACTACCCATAAGCAGTACACCCCCTTTTCTTCGCAAAAAGGGATAGCGCTTGATCGACATGTTCGTGCCATTCGACAGTCATCATCGACCTTGATCATATTAAATTGTAAACCCAGTTTGCATTTTGAATTGTAAATAATCTTAGTAGAGCTGAGTCATTGCCTAGGTGGACCTAATTTTCTAGTGATAATCTCCATTCCGGAAGGTTTTTCGTCTCACTGATCCATGATCGGCAGAGTTTTCCTTCAACCTGACCCCAAAGCCGGAATGAATTTTGTCATTAGAGTCTTAGGAGAATCCTAGTGTGTTAATTTGCTAGATTATGTTCGGTCGCAGAACTGGGTGGTCTATGAGGGTCCATGTCAAAGGGCTTTTCCCCCTTTAAGCTGTAAAATTGTAAAAGTCATGATGTAAAGTGTCTTGAGGGTTAGGAAATATTTTAATCCCCTCATGGGTCTAAGTCCTAGGTCCTAGGGAAATTTTTCCAAAGGTTGAGTTTGAGGATCCAAAATAAAAATAAATAATAAATAATAAAAATTAAAAAATTAAAACTTAAAAAATAATAATAATAATTGAGAATTTCAATTTTTTAATGCATTAAATATATTCGACGATGAGATTAAAATCTTGATCCTTCTTTCGACGTCGAGATGTTTTGACGTGGATCACTCAACTTAACCGTTGGATTTCTCCTTTAATAGGTGCTAGGGTCATTTGAGATCAATTTGGATCTGAGTTCTGTCTTAAAAAAGCTCTTGTAAATATTTTCTGGTGCTAATAAGAAAGACTTGGGGTCAAAAGCTTGCTGGTTTCTTACTCTCTTGAATTCTGACCATTTCATTTTCTGCATATTTTTTTTTTTCAGCCATTGATAACAGTGTAATGAGAAGAGTATTGTTGAGCATAGGTATCTTGTTCACATGCTAGGGTTTGAATGGTATTAGGGTTTCTGAAGTAATGGCAGGTATCTCTATTGCATTGGAGATCTAGTACTGTTTTTTCTCTCTTTATTGATGGTTAAAGTGAGCTATGCAGGAAAATCTTGTTGAAGAAGATCAGTGGGTGTTTGGGGAAGTTCTCGGTTGAACCAGCCAACTCCCGCAAGCATTTCTTGCAGAGCCTAGTTGGTTTTGATCTTGGGTTAATCATTTAGTTTATTTTATGATTTGCATGAGAGACTTTCTAAGGCATTTTCATTAGCAAATCTGAAGTTTTTTCTGAAAATTATTTGATGAAACTGACAAATTTGGCTTTCTAGAGCTATAATTTTGAAATTTTGATCCGGCTTGTAGGGTTTCATTTTTTCTTCTTTGCGTTTTCTTTCCAGATTTTGTTTCCCATTCCAAGTTGCAGGTCTGAAGAAGAAATTTTCTGTGTGTGAAACCAGATCTGGCCTCAGAAAAAAACTTTTTGCAGGGGTGTTTATTTCAGATCTGGAGAAGTTTTGGGGTTTCCGTCAGTTAAGTCTGAAGCAGGGCAAAATTTATTTATTTTTTTATTTTTTTTATGAAAACTGCTTCAAGGGTTTCTGGTTGCTGTTATACGAACATATCAGTAAAGTTGTGCTCTCTCCTATATGCAAATATCACTGTTTCCTTTTTAGTTTCTCTTCCAGCTCTACGCTGCCCAAATCAAAATCCGCTCAACCTCTTCAGATTTCCCCCCTCCATCTGCTGCAACATTCTCTCTCATACCCATGTTGCTCCTTGAATGCTTGCACGCTGCTATATTCCCTACGCTGCCTACCTCTCAAAACGTCTCTCAGGCTTGAGCCTTCACGCGAAGCACCAAAACGCAGTTTTTTTGAAACAACTTTACATGATAAACACGTAGTCAGCTTCTGCAACATTTCCACCCAACGTTGAAGACCATTCTATCGTCAAACCCTGTAAATCGCATAGTAAGAACGCGTTTTTGATATATACGGGCCAGGTATTTCACGCGTTTGACAATCTTAGGTTTAGATTTTCGTTTGTGATATATGCATTGAAAGGATCAGGGGTTTGGCGTGGGCATCAGCTCTTTTCTCATCCTGTCAACCCGTCGCCCAATCTGCAGCTCCTCCCGTGGTCTTCCCTTGCCCATCCGTTGATCCCTGCTGTGTCTATCTGCCCATTCGATTATGCAATCATTCATTCAGCCATAAAATATCACGCACGGGCCAGGGTTTCTTCGCCTCCATTCCGCGTACCTGCACTGAGATGTTCGTGGGCATTACCTGATTCAAAGCAACATTCGTTGAGGTTTTACGAGCGAGGTAAGAACTACGGGTTTTTCTGGTGGGCGTCAGGTAAGTTTTTGGTTCCCATGTAAACGCATGAAGTTTAGAACATTATCTCACATGGGAAAAAAAAAATTGCGACATTTTTTTAGGGCATAGGTTTAATGTAATAAAAATTAAAATAAAAAATCGTTTTTTCATTTAGTTCAGTCACGTTTCGATCTTTTTTTAGTTTTAGTTTTATATGTACATGTGTTATTTTTTAGGATCGTGTAGATTTAATATTTTTTTTAATTTAATTTTTAAATCAAATATAAAAATCCATAAAAAGTCTTAGGGTTTTTAGTTAGGGTTTTGGATTTTAAAGATTTTCATTTTTTTTTTAAATTTAATTTAGTTTTAGAATAGATTTAAATTAGATTTTTCCTAGGCTTTGTTTTAAGTTTGAAATTTAAAATTCATAAAAAAAAATCATAAAAATATAAAATATAAAAAGACAATAAAAAGTTCCTTTTTATTAGACTTTAGATTTAGATTAAATTTTAATTTCAAGTTTTGTTTTAGTTTAGATTTTTAGGTTTTAAAATTTTATTTTTATCTGAAAAAACATAAAAATATTTGTGGAAATTTTTGGTAGATTAAGCTCAGGGGTTTATCATGCTTTATTATCTTTGCTGAGGCTAGAAGTTTTGATGTGGGAATTAGTGTTTAATGTGATTCAATGTTCATCTAAAGATTAACTGCATGAATGTGATCTTTAGTTAATTTTTTTTTACGTGATCTTTCGAAATTTCAGTTGCTGGAGTATCATTTAAGCATCTACTTGCATTTGATAAAAATTAATTTGATGATAAATGGTTACTCTACATGGTTTATATCTCTGCAGCATCTGGTAATCAATCGTTTAAACATTAACTCCACAAGGCACTGGTCTTTTAACTTAACAAAATCAATTAAGTGCTCGTTTCCTTTCTTGTCTCCCAAACCAACTGGTTCACAGTTGGTCGTCCATTTTCCTATAGGGTCTACCCCCCTTAGCCGCGGGAGATAGGCTTAAACGGAGAGATCGGGGATCAGAGTGACAACCCCCGGTCTGAGCGTTGTTGTGACAATCTGTGCGACAACATTTTTTGGTGCCGTTGCCGGGGACAGAGTTTTTCTGTTCCTGGCGTTTCAACGACATTCATCTTCTCATCTCTCATCATTCTTTCATCTTTCTCATCTCTCATTTGAGCTGGCAGATTCAACATTTTTGGCGTCTCTTGATCTTTTCATCACCTTACCTTTCGTCATATCAACAGTTTCTTTTTAGCTCGTTTCTTGTTTGGGTGGCGACTCCATTTTCTTATTTTTCCCAGACAAGAAGCCTCCCTCATATCT